>SRLM01000386.1:717328-807195 GCA_015708895.1 Populus ilicifolia | reverse complement strand
AACATGGTTTTTTTTTAATTTTTACTAGAATATCTATTTTTTTCACTTTTTAGAAAAACATCTTATTATAATCATAAAAATAATTTTAATTAAAAATAATAATATTCTAATAAATTTAGTTCAAATATATTAAAAAATTATAAGAATAATACATTATTAGAAAACTTTTTGATAATATCCATACATGATCTGACATGAAAGATTAACTTGAAAACCTTTCATCATGTTTTTTTTATTGGACAATGTTTAACGATAAATCAAATAAGAATTGAAGGATTATTCAAAACCATGATTCAAGTCATGAACCTAATTTAATTTAATAACTTTGTTTTTTAAAATTATATTAATAAATATATATATATATATATAAAAGTTATCAAATAAAATTGAAAAAGGAAAACATCATGAAAAGTTGTTAAAAACAATACTTGCTAATGTTATAATCTTATTTGAAAATAAAATAAAAACTAAACAATATTTAATAAAATAATACCCTAATTATATTTTTAAGTAGTTTATTTTAATAAATTATAATTAAAATTAAAAGGAAAAAAATGTTGAATTTGGGCTTAGATGGGCTAGTAAAACTAGCCCATAAAAAAAGTAGATGCATGGAATTATAAGGTTATTTTTTATGTCTTTCCATTCTCTCTTCTTTTTTTAAAAAAAAATGAATAGATAATATCTTATTTAGTTTTTTTTAAGACTAGTTTTATTTCAGCCATTTAAGATTGTTAGAAAGCCATGTCTTGTCTTCTTAAAATTAAAAAACATGCTTCAATCTTTTCCCCACTTGAAAAATTAAAAAAAAAAACTTTGTAAGTCTCAAAGCAACCTTTAGTTGATCAAAAATCTAAAAATAATTTTAAATAAATAAATAAATTGAAGCCTAAGTCTTATTTTTCTGGTAAGACAAGTGGTTAACAAAACCTAAATAAAATGTTTCTCATCAAATGAATTTTATTACATCAAGATTGATTTTTTTAACTATAAAAAAATAAACAACTGATAACTTTTTCTCTTTACTATACTTTTCAGCAAACCCCTTTTTTCTCTCAAATTCAAAAACTAAAATATAATAAAAATTAAGTTTTAAGAAAAAAAGATAAAATTTTTAAACTAAAATGACCAAAAAAAACTTTTAGGGATAACATTTTTAAATTAACCTTCAGATATATTAAAATAAATTAAAAAGGGCCGCTTTTTTGTTTTATTTTCAAACTTGTTTTTTTTTTAATTTTAATTTATTTTAAACAATAAAATTAAAGTATATTTTATCAAATCAATGTCAAAATATTTTTTGACACATTAAGAGCTTCATAACATGCTAATTGAAAATAAACTATTTGAATCAGTCCTTACCCAACATAAAAAAAATTTTAAATTTCAAATAAAAAATAAAAATAAAAAATAATTTAATTACAAAAAAAAAGAAAAACATTAATGGAATCAATAATATCTTCTCTCTTAGTTTATATTGAAATACTGAATTTATGTTTTGTTTTAATTATACCCTTTTACAAGAAGTTATGTTATGGCATTTAAAATTATTATATGAATAATTCTTTTGAAATATTTAATATTTTAATCAAATTACTCTAAAATCATTTGTTCAAGTATCACCCTTAACATTTTTTTATTTTTCTTACAAATCAATTTGAAATGTGTTTGTTTATTGTTGTTGTTTTTGAACTTTACAAGAGAGATTTTTTTAATATTATTTATTCATAAAAAAATATTGAAGTAAATGAGTAGTATTTCATTGAGTAATTTTACAAAAAAATTAATTAATTTTTAAAATTATTTCTAGACTCTTTATATATACTTTTATCTGTATTTTTATGCATTTACATTATTTTCTCTTAATCCTATACAATATTCTAGAGGTTTTAAGGGTCAAAGACTATATGAATATGATCTTTTATAATAGAAAAATATATAAAACTATAAATTCTTAAGGTTTATATACAATTATATTCATCTTACTTGCTGTTGCTGATTTTGAACCATTATTTAAATGAGAAGATTCTCCATAAATTATTTCTCAATTTTTTTTAAAAAAATTAAAGTATATGAAGTATTTAGACTTTCTATTAAAAGATAAAACTAATAAAGATAAGAATAACCCTTTCTCATTTTTCTTTGACATTTTAATTAGAATAGTTTAAGTAATTAAAAATATTTTGCATGATAAGTTTAGAATTTACAACCCTAAATATCATAAATGCAAAGTATGAGATATAATCCAAAGCTAAAAAACTAAGGGGTCATTAAATGTATCCATAGTCAAAAGCTCAAATGCAAATTATATTTATTTGGACTTGGACATACCATATTATCTCATGCTCATTTGATATACAGAGTGGATCACACAACTTTCAAGAAATCTAGTTAATCTTACTAATTCATAATTTACTAATCTCTAGAATAAGTTTGAGTAAACCTATTGGAAAATATAAGTCCAAAAAAGAGAATCTTAAACTACTTCATTCATTTTTTATATTGTTAGTACTTCAAATTAAATATCCTAGCCTTCTTATGTCATAACCATATCTATAAAGAGATATTAGAATTAGCTATACCTAGTGGATGATTCATATGATTATTTTTTTCAATCAATATTAAACCACCAATTATTAGAATTGTCACCTCAAATATTCACCATTAAATCATGTAATACACATCTTTTTCATTCTATACTTATTTTTATACAAGTTAGCATATTTATGACTATATAAATATCTATAAACCATTAAGTAAATAAAATGTTTTTATTTATTAGTGTATATTATTATTATCTTCTTAATTATATATTTGTAAATATATACATCACACAATTTATAAGACTCTATTTCTTTTATGTTTATGTTAACTTGAGCATAAGATAGTCTTTTAAACCCAACATGGAAATTGTTTATTAGGTACTCATGATTTTCAAGTCTAGTAGTTTAAATTCAATAGTTCAATCCATTTATTAGTCTTGAAATGTGCTTAATCTTCTATGAATTTTCCTAAACCTTATCATTGACATTGTATACGGGTAATTTAAATAAAAATAATTTTATTTTTTTATTTTGACATATCATTTATTTCTTTTCATGATTAGTAATTAAAAAACTTCGTGACATGAGGTGGTCATATACTTTCCCACCACAAGTACTTCGTCAACAACTAAAAAGCTTATAGAGTTTGTTTTTGTCCATACAAAAGAAATTAAAGGCTTTACCCCTTTAATGGTAGATGACTTCATTTATTGTACAAATAACACTCTTTAATGTGTATAAAAAACTTTAGTATAAGAAACGAATATGCCATAATAAGATATAAAGAGTAAGAGAGAGCATCATCCATCCCACAACCCCTCATAAAAAGCCATTCTCAGCATCATAAAAAGAGTTCCTCAAGTGGATGCTTCAAAAATGGCAAAAATAGCCAAAGAGAGTCAAATGATGAATTAATATATAGTCACAATTATAAGAGCAACCATAGTCATCATCACCACTCTTTATTAGTGATTTCCTTAAGTAGTGAACAAGAAAAAAGCCTAGAGCAAAGTTAAGTTTGTGGTGATACAAGCTTTTATATATGAAGTGTATATCCCTCCACAAAATAAGATATTCTCAATTAGCCAAATATGTACTAGATAAGTGTCTTTCAAGATATAACCTAGATAGAGGTTTGTACTACTGTTAAGGATAATTATTTTATATAATACCCCCTCTTATGAAGGGTGATTTATATACCGATAACCAAAAAATATTAATAATATAGAGGATTGTTATAAGATAAAAATTTTTATTAATCAAAGTTATCTTCAATAATTTATGAAAAAAGATGTCCAATCTAAAATAAAAAAGAAAAGAGACTAACATGTATCACAAGGTATTATTCGAGATCAATTTGATATGAGAATTGTTTTACATTGAAAAACAAAATATAAAAGTTCATCAACAAAGGTTACATTCAATAATTTATTAAAAAAATTATCTAACTTGAATAAAATGATGAAATGATAGATGCACATCATGATGAATTGTCCTAAAAAGATGAATTGTCAGGAAAAAAGGACTTCATCAAGAGAGAAGAGCTTATGAGAAGTAGGTTATCATTATCCCTTGCCCCTTTAACCCATGATACATATTAACTATTTTTACTAGAAATGGTAACTTTCCGACACAAAGATGCATTAGTGATAACATCATTTTCTTCCATCATTAATTTTCTTCCATCATTTTTTCTAAGAATATGATGGGTAAAATGAATAACAAACTTTTAATATAAAAAAGAAATAAATATTTAAAAATATGGTATACGAGAAAATGAAATTAAAAAATAATATAAAAGCTTGCAAATTGATTCTGGATCAATATTTCAAATTAATGATCATACAAAATTATTTAAATTGGTTTGAAAATTGTTAAAAAAAATACTAATAGAATTTTTATCTATAGATTATAGGTGTAGATAAAACTATAATATTTGGATTATCATTTTAAAAGATTTTGATTTTAAGTGAAATAATAAAAATTTGAATATTCAATTTATATTTTATTTTTTTAAATATTATTATTGTTGTTATTATTATTATTATTATTATCGTTATTTNCATTTTAAAAGATTTTGATTTTAAGTGAAATAATAAAAATTTGAATATTCAATTTATATTTTATTTTTTTAAATATTATTATTGTTGTTATTATTATTATTATTATCGTTATTTATATTAATAATTTAATTTTTAATTTTTTATAAATTACAACTTTGATAACTCATATTTTCTTTCATTTCGTTGCAAAATCATATTCTAATCTTACATTTGGTAGATGAATCAGTCTAGTCCTTCCACATTGAAAAATAAAAAAGAAAGATGAAAAAAATAATGTAATTTGATAAAATTAAAAGGAAAAAAAAAGAGTTAAAATAAAGTAAGTGCAAAATAAGGGTAAAGTTTAGGAGGTGTTTTGTTAAAAATGTGTTGAGAATGATTAAACACGGAAAGAAGCCTCTTACATTGGACGAGCTAGACCTCTTTTGCGAAACACGCAAGAACAAACCCCACCCCACCCCACCCCACCAATAAAAAAAGGAAAAGAAAAAAGAAGCCAAACCCTCCTGCTCCTCCTCGTCCTCCTCCATTTCTCTCTCATGGATCTGTGTTCTTTGATAGATTTACTCACATCATTATAATCGTCAGATCTCTCTCTCTAGAAAGGTAAAGGAAGAGGAAAATAGGAACAACAAGAAGAAACAGAACGATGTCAACCCCAGCCAGGAAGAGGTTGATGAGGGATTTCAAGAGGCTGCAGCAGGATCCACCTGCCGGCATCAGTGGTGCCCCCCAAGACAACAACATCATGCTTTGGAACGCTGTTATTTTCGGGTACCCTTTTCTTTCTTCTTTTCTTTTATCGTTTTCTTTTCTTGATTTCTTATTAATTTGTTTGTTCTTTTAATTCGTAGACCTGATGATACTCCATGGGATGGAGGTGAGTAATTCTGATTCTTGCTTTTTCTTCATTATATCTAATCTTTTTTATATTACCCCTTTCTTGTTTGGTTTTGTTTCGTGTTATTGGACGATGGATTATGGTTGTATGTTGATTGATTTCATTAATTACATTTATTATTGGGCAGCTTTAAATCCTGCAATTTGAAGAGTCTCGATCATGATTAAGATAGGGTATCTACTGAACAAGGACACACACCCTGGACACTATGACTACTACTCCTAATCTTTAAATATTTTGATGTGCAATATCGGAAAGTAATAGATTTTGGAAGTTATGTAAATATGTTTGGCTGTGTTTAGTTTGGAGATAAAAAAATAGAGGAAGGAAGCTGAAAGGTACCCATCCTTCTGGTTGGTTAGCAAGTGGAGTAATGGAATGAAGGGGAAGGAGAAAGATTTGGATGAGTGATGAAATATAAAGGCATCCACTTGATTCATGTGTATCAACTAGTATTTTAATGTAATTGCACGATCAAACAGGCGGGAATAGGTTGTAATTGATGTCTTTTCTCATGTTTTTTTTTTGTTAAACAGTGATGTGTTTATTACAATTAATCACTTCTGGGATGTGGGCTCTATTGACCTTTGGATATATACATACCCCAGTAACTGGGTGTGTGTTCAGCCACACATTTTATGTGCATACCATTTCGCTTATAGCATTCTTTTATGGTGTCTAACTTCTTCTCAATCTTCTTCAGGGACGTTTAAGTTGACTCTTCAATTCACAGAGGATTATCCGAATAAACCTCCAACAGTCCGATTTGTTTCACGGATGTTTCATCCAAACAGTATGTATATATTACTTGTATATTTGCTTGCATTAGTAAATCAGTGAACTGGTTCCTTATATTGTTTCTTTTTGACATGCAATTTTCTCTTGCCTTTTTGAAATCAACTAGCATTTGACTTTTCTTCATTAAGATTGTCTTCTTCATTTTGGAGTATAGGCAATTGTATGGATTGTCTGACTTTGTTTCAATTGGTATCACCAGTTTATGCAGATGGAAGTATATGCTTGGACATCTTACAAAATCAGTGGAGTCCGATATATGATGTTGCTGCTATACTTACCTCCATCCAGGTTCGAATTTATACAGCTCATTTCTCTTTTTATATTAGTAATGAAGAATTGTTATGTTGTACTCATTAGTTGTTATGCATGTTGTGTTTTAACTATCTTGATTCATGTGGTTGACTTTTGAGATTGAGAAACCACGAGCAATGTTTTGAATCACAGTAGATAGTATGTCTTAGTAGGGTTGTGAATCACAGTCCACAAATCTTAATTGCAGCTCCTTATAAAGGGAAGCGGGGGGGGGGGGGCATAAGGGTGGGCTGTGGAGGTCACGTCTCCCAAGAATCTTTATAAAGGGGACTTTCAGCAGATAAAGTCCTTTACCTTGCTATTATACCTTCATATTGCTCAAAGTTTTCTTCTTCTTTCTGTTTCATCTTGATATGTGCTGGGTGTTTGTTATGAATCATGAATGAGTCGACTTTCAATGCTGTTACTTAGTGTAGACATATACTCTCAGATGTGTTCACTTTGAATGCAACTAAATAGTGGCAAGTTTTGACCAGTACATACTTGCATCATTTGGCTTCCAGCTCATATACAAGATGATTGTACTATAGTACACCTACAGTTTGCATGTTTCTAACTTCTAAGTGATCAAGTTCTGGCCTACCTCAGACTCAATGCTGAATCCAAGCATAATGACATGAACTGCAGACTTTAAAAAAAATTCGGTGTATTTACAAACAAAATCTGAACAGCACAATACTAGTTATGTCAATTAGTGATGGATTGGAGCATGGGCTAGGCTAGAGCTTGGAAAATGAAGATTTAGGGTTTTCCATGTTAGAAGGGGTGGTGTTCTGGTGTGGTTTTGGTAGAAAAATATCCAATGCTTCAAAAAGAAATAAGGAGCCCAAACCTTCTATATTTGTTTTTACTGCTGTCCTTTCACATCTTTTTATTTGCTTGCTGTTCTTTGGATTGTTGTCTACTGTGCATTGGTTTGTTAGCTTAAGCATTTGGGTACTTCAAATAATCTCACCCCAAGTTTTTTTGAGTTGCACTTGAGAAGTCTGGCATCTTTAATGTTTCTTTTTTCAAAGTTGTTATCATCCTGAAATGTTGCTTATTTGATTATTTTATTTCCAAAAGACAATTGGCTTGTTTGATTCTTTTAACAACTCCCATTATGACACTGTTTGAGGAGGATGGTCCAATATTTTCAGTCCTTGGATCGGCAAACTTGATTTGAATAAACAGTAAAAACACCAGTAGTAAAAACACCAACAAAAAATACGTGTTTATTCTAGTCCATCAATATCCTTAATTTAGGCATGGATAATAAGCCTCTAATTTCTTTTTTTCTCTCTCTATATTTATGAGTGGAATTGTTAAGTGCAATGATTTGCATCTGATGTCTGCGATCAAGAGGTTGCTGATTTGGAACTGATGAGCACCAGTTCATGGAAAAAAAGATGTTGATTGCAATTTGGGAAACCTACTTCGGCAGGTCACCAGATAAATAATGATCTGCACATGTTTTTTTTTTCTTTATTTTTTTTCAGTTTGTTGTCATTGGCTATTTGTATAGGCATTCTTGTGTCAATATTTCATCTGATGTAATAGTTTGCTGATCTTCATTGATATTATTGCCACTTAGAGAAATGTTTTTTGAAAGTTCGTCCAGTGAGGTATTATATACTAACAAAAGATTATTCTGTGTTTTTCCCAGTCTCTGCTCTGTGATCCAAACCCAAATTCCCCGGCAAACTCTGAAGCTGCTCGCATGTTCAGTGAGACTAAGAGGGAGTACAACCGCAGAGTTCGTGAAGTAGTGGAGCAGAGCTGGACAGCTGATTGATAGTCCATATAATCTCTTGATGTTGGAAACAATAAGAGTGGTGTGGTGGACCTGAAGTGCGCTTCTTTGAACTCATAGGTAGTGCTGTGCTCTGTAATATGCTTTGATGTGCATCGATCTTAGAGGATTCTCTTTGGATGATTTGTTTCTTGCCTTTTAGACAGCTCAACTGGAACTTGTTGATTTTCTGGATGTTTTCTCCTGATTCTTCTATAATTTTCTATCCTTCAAGGGTCCTATACCTCTCTTTTTATCCTGTGAAAAACTCTACAACGCTTTGGTTACAAGTGTGATCCTAATGCCTTTCAACGCCTTGATCTCTACATGCTTTGTATTTCCAAACAGTCGATCACAATGTTGACCTGAATTCACAAAAAGAAAACAAAAAATGCCGCTTGTTGAATTTTGAAAATTTTTACGCTGGCCCATGTATTTATTTCTGATAGGGAAGTCCTTATTTGAAAGTTTTTCAATCCTTGTATTACAGTAAATTCAATTTATGCCTCTATGAATTTCAATCTTTTCCACAAATTTTTGTTCTATTCCTTTGATTAAAAAACATATATTTAATGTCTATACAATAAAGAATTATCCATACAATTAATTATAAAATAAATTTCTTATTCACAGTTTATCAAACAAAAATTATATAGGCCCTCTGGTAATGATTAAATTTATAAAAAAAATAAAGACAAACATCATGAATGAATGTCTAGGATGAATTAGAAGATTTAATTTGCTAAATGTAAAGGTTTTAGTTATATTTTTGTTAATTGTATCTTTAAACCTTTAATTATCTAAAAACATAAAGATATAGATGAAAATAAAAATGAAGACTATTTTGTTTAAGTTCATGAACCCAATCTTAAAAATTTGAATGATCTACATGAAAAAAATGTGCAAAAAGAGAGAATTAACATTATAAGTTTAAAAATAAAGTTAACAAAAAATATAATAATTTTATTTTGATAGTAAAGAAAGAAAGTTTTAGGAAATTTTTTAGTGGAAGAAGAGGTAAATATGATCCTAAAAGAGTCATGATATTAGTCTATTTAAACTACTTGATTCATCATCCACCTTGCTTAACGTCTAACATGTCTAAAGTTTATAGAAACATGCTTCTCATGCTTGATATCCAACACATTATAGGTTTAGAGCAACATATTAAGCTTTCTAATCCTTTATTCCTGACATGGGATGAAAAAGATAAAGATAATTATAATTTACTAAGTAATGTTCAAACTATATCTCCTAAAGTTTTAAATAGTGTTAGTTCCACCTCTAATCCTCAATCATATAATGTTCATACTTACAAATATAGAATGCATGGAAGCATATAGAACTTTTTTCTATGTATCCTTACTCTAAAATATTTGATTCAACTGAGTCTTCTACTCATAGAGTTTATAATATACATACCGAGATTATAAAATATATTCAAGCAACTAATGAACAATACAAATTTCGAGCTGATTTATAATATCATGATGCACTTAATATTGAAAATTATTTCATGAAATAAATTAAACTTGAATGGTGTTCTTTAAAAACCAATCATAAATTATAAGGGAGCAGTGGTAAAACATTTAAAGTGTTGTAAATGATCGAATCAAATAGTTATGTCATTAAATTGTAAATAAATTTTGATATTAACTCTACTTTTGACATGAACTAATTTGTTATATATAAAACACAACAATATATTTATGATGCTCCATTTGATATCCCTACCATATTATCTTTATCATTGGCATAAAAGAAATATATTAATGCTATTTTGGATGCACATATTGTTTTTACTAGGGATAATGAACTTCAACGAATCTCATTATATGAACTAAATGACTAAATTTAGACTATATTTGAATTATCAATGAGACATAACAATAGCTTGATCATGATCTTTGAAAACATTATTGGAGTTGCTTTGAACTACACTCAATGAGGCCAAAATTTCTTTTATCTCAGGAGAATTGGTGGGGACACCAAATTTAAGATATTATTTATGTGTTCATATGATCATAAATGATGAAGAGTAGTTCAAACCATTGAGAGATTATGTTTTAACTTATGTTTCTAGGTTTAATCTATTTAAACTTTTAGTTGAGATTTCTTAATTAAACTTTGTTTGTTAGGTATTCTATTTAATGGGCTATGAGTCTAATTGTTTATTCTAGTTAGAGTTTTGGTATTTATATCTTTTTTTTTCAAATGTTAGATAGTTTTGATGGATTGAATAAAATTTGCAAAGTTGCAAACTTTTCTGAACATCATTCTTCTCTTCTCTAGCCTTTTTATCTCTTTCTCTTGCCTTGTCTTCTTAACTTCTTATTTTCTTTTTTATTAGGCTTTAAATCTTCTTTTGTCCCATATCAAATTTTTGTTTAATGTAATTATTTATTAAAAAAATTATTTTATATATAAAAGAAAAGAAATGTTTTTTTTTCAAATAATATCAATATAAATCTTATACGAGTTTGTAAAACCATATTAAAAATTGGTATTAGAGATATCTTTGATAGAAAATAAAACTATAATATGCACAAGTGTTGTGATGTCGCGATTATACAAATTAATTATCCTAACACGGTCACACAAATTAATTATCTTAGCTTAAAATACAACATGTAAGATAGTATAGGGCAAGCAAGGGGTCAATCCCACGAGGAAGGTTCAAGTCAGATTTTTAGGCTAGATAATATGTAATTTAGAGGGGGTTCGGATGTTATCTAGACTAATGCAAAAGAAAACAAAAAACTATCAAGTAAAATTAAATTAAATAAAAAAACTATAAAAAGAATAAACCTTAGTTACAAATAAATGTCCATTTATAGAAATTAGAACTGATCATAGAAATGAGACATCAATTTATATTCTGAATATTTATCTCTTATTAACATTAGTTACTTAACGGATTTGCTGTATAACTAACCTTAATCATCAAACAACCAAAGTGTTTGGACTAGTAATTTGTTTCAATGACAACTTTAAGAACTATATAAGTTCATTAATCAAGAAACATAACTGTTCACAATTTTTATTTGATTTGATTGAATGTTCTCTATAAGATTAATAATGAAGATTCACCATAATTATTAAACTCAGTTACTGCACAAGTTCATATACTATGATTCTGATTTTGATATCAAATTTAGCAATAGATTGTTTATAATAATAACTTAAATTCTGCTCTAGCAATTAAAATAAACAATGATAGAAAAAATAAGTATAAGAAAATATTTATATTCATCATATAAACTAAAAAGAAAAGGTAAAATAAATCTCATAGTTTTTGAAATTCGAAGGTTTCGTGTCATTGCAACCAAGATAACGAGTTTTGCCTTGTATGTTTGTTGAAAAACTAATAAAAAAGAAGAAGGGATGCATGATTTTGGGTTTCTTAGAGGAAGGGAGTATTTCTCTTTTGTTGGCTGGCTTCCCCTTTATTTTCTCTCATTCTTTTTATATCCTAAGAAACCCTAGTTTCTATTTTACAAAATAGTGATATCCTAAGTAGACAGTTTATATTTAAATACTTCAATAACTATTTTCTTAAAAAAAATAGACTTCCATAAAATCTTCAAACTTTGACTTAAAAGAGCTAAATTGCTGAAATAATAACTTAGATGTCAATTAGATGTTTTGAAACATAATGTAGGCTTATTTTTTCATGAAATTTATTTGTTGACAAAATTCAATTGTCATCTTTGAAAAATCTTCTCCCTTAAATGATATTTTTTTGGCTGAAATTTGAAGTTTGATATGTATTTGAGTCCGGAATTCAAAAAAATTAAATTTGCATATATTAGACTTCTGTATCTCAATATATTGAAGTTGGAATAGCTGTAAGTCAATATTAACGAATTGCGAGATTTGACTTTGAAAGCCGTGATTTCCATGCTCTTTATTATTTTATTTTCTTACCTTAAATTTCCAAAAAGGTATTGATGTTAGATTTTTAATGCTATTAAAATCACTTCATTTCGACCTTTAGAACTCATATTGTGCACAAAACATTTATTGAAGGTCAAATCTATCAATTATTTTCAATTTACTCATTTTTTGCATCTTTTATCCAAAAATACCTTCAAAACATAAAACAAATCGTATCAAGATATTTTATATATAAAACATAGGCAAAACACTGCTTAGATGTGGTGAAAATATTAAATAATATGATTGCATAAAAAAACTTGTAATAATATTCTCATTTTTCATAGTTTCTACATGTAGTTTAGAATGAGAATAATTATTAACACAATGTGTTTTAGATTTTAAAAAGTATCATATAACAATAGTTTTTTAATATTAATCTTATTTCTTTTCTTTACAATTTACTCATAACTAAATATTATGCGAATTTGAAGGTATGATGCAAACTTAGAGGGGTAATAACTCTTGAACTCACACACAAGAAAAAACAACCTAAAAAAAGTTAAAATCAAATTGATAGAAAACTCAACTCAATGATTAACTGAATCAAGAAAATAAAATTATTGGATAAAAAACCCCAACCTTTTGGTTATAAAGAATAAAAAATTTAAGGTATAAAGATAAACACCACAAAGATAGCATTCTTTGATAAGTTCAATAAAAAACCAAGAGTATGAGTGACCTTGCACATACACAATATTATTTTTAAATCATAAGCAATATAAAAAAAAACTAAATAAAAGCTAAATAACCCTATTTATAATAGGTAAAATGTCATAAATAAAGCTAGAAAAATAACAAAAGAGTTTTAAATGGAATATAAAAAATAATTATAAATCAGTTAGGAAATTATATGCATTTTTCATATAGTAACTTCTAGTCTTTGTAGTAAGATCTTTTTGATATTTAATCGTAATGAAATTTTAACACTAGATACTAAAACCCTTAGAATCTTTTGGTAAAATTTCAGCTCAATTTAATAGTTAAATAAAAAAGTATGTTTGTTAACATAAAACTATCCCTTAAAAAAAACTTAAAACTACATATAATATCCTTGAATAATAAGAATTGTTAATGTATAAGAAATCCTTGCTAAATAAGGATTGTTGTCTAATTAATCTTCTTGAAAAGTAAGAAATCCAAGAAAACTAAGGATTCTACACTTAAATAAATCCTTACCTTGTAAGAATTCACAAATAATATGAAAAACAATTAATTTTCAAATTTTTAAATTTTTTTATTTACAAGTGGATTTTAAGCTTGACTTCAAACACATCTTTCTCTCTCATTTGATTGCGTTACTAGGCTTACCATAAATGGATGAAAAGCTCGAAATGTTTAGTTTTTATCTCAACTAGAGTCAAAACAAATTTTCACATGTAGTTTCATATATGACCTAAAAAGTACATGAAGGTCAAGTTTGGTAGATTTGTAACTTTTTAACCAAAATATCCTAAATGAGCCTAATCAATTCCTCTCAAATCATTTTAGTTTTAGACCTTGTGATTGATTTATTTGAAACTTCTAATGGATTGTTTGGTGATACTTGTTGATTCTCATTGAAACAATAACAAAACAAACTAAAATGAAAGGATGAAATTTATATTTTAAAGCATTATAACTCTAGAACCAATAGTATTATGGATTGGAGCAGCAAAAAAAAACCCCCTTAACACAAGAAATTGCCCTTAATGTTGGGATAATAAGGTCTTTTTATCTTTTCATGCACAACAAAAATACTTAATTTCTATTAAAAAAAATTGAACTAGGATATGAGGGGGTGCTGTTTTGGGTTTTCTATTATAAATACATAGTAAAATTACTGGGATGCCATTATAGTAAAACAATTCAATTTTTATCAGGGATTATTTTAGTCATTTCACCTTTTTTTCTTCTTCTGTTTTTAACAATTAAAAGATTAGAGGGACATTGATACTTTACTTTGTAATAAATATTATTACAAAAAAGATGGTTAATACGTGTATTACATGTTAACTTATGGGTTGTGGTCACAATATTCTGATGGTGTGTGCAATATCACTCAACGACCAAATATTAGCTTCTAGGAAGACATTTGAATTGTTTTGATAGCCCTTGCAACACTGGCCGATGTGTGTCATCAATATATTTTTGATTTGACACTAAATGTTTTTTTTTCCATTCTATTCTCTCTCATTGGTTTTTGCATCTGGCCTCCTAATTTTCAAAGTATCCTTTCAATTTGTTTTTTATTCAGATTTAGTTCCTTTTTTTTATTGTTAATTTTTTATTCTTGATATTTTTGTAAAGTTTTGATTTTTTTTAGAACTTCATCATTCAATCCCGATTTACCCCCCTTTTTTTTTAATCTTTGATCCTTATACTTTTGATTTTTAATTTTTTATCTTGATCCTTTTGTATAATTCTTATTAGCTTTGAATTTAATTATTCAATCCAAACTTATGGTATGCTATTTTTTTAAGTTGATCCTTGTTTTTATTTTTTTTCCTTTTGTTAAAATTATTTTTATTTTTAATTTCACCATTTAATAATAAAATTGTAGTTTCTCTCTAATTTATTTTTTATTTTTATTTTTATCCTAATTCTTTTAATTGCTATTTTTAGTTTTGAATTCTTTTTTTATAATTGATTTTTTTTCAATTTTATCATTCAACATTTAATTTGTTGATAATTAAGTTTTGCTATTTTTTCATCTATAATATTTCTGGTTGAATGACTTAGATCAATTTTTTTTCTATCTATTTTCATTCTTCCAAGGATTTTTTTCAAGTTATTAAGATCATTTTTTTTTAAATTTTGTTCAGTATATTATCTTTATTTTATTTTTTATTATCTAATTAAAATAAAATCAATATATTTTACCTAGTCAATTATAACCTAAATTATAAATTTTTCTTTCTTCTTTAAAAGACATTTGTGTAACTTAAATATCATTTTTTATGAAATAAATAATACAGCTCCACGACCCATCACATACCCAAATCCAATATACTTTTATCATTCTAAATCAATGCATACATATCTTAGAAAACAAATAGTGAAAGCCTCCCAACCTAGCTTTGGAGAAAGATACGAAATATATGTTTATTAAATACAATCCAACCTTCGCATATTTGGAAAAAAAATCTTTTTATACTGCAAATTTGTTTTGTAAATAAAAAATAAAAAAATTATAAAAATTGCAAAATAGGTCCCAAGTTTATTATCTTATGTTTTGATTTTCTTTTCAATTTCTCCTTTGATTTTCTCATATCAATTATACACACACACACACACACAGAGACAAATCTCCTTTTATTTTCAACAAATTAATAATAAAATTTATCTAACTAAAATAATAATAATTAACCTTATATATTTTCATGTAATCTGTATCAGTTGATCTGAATTAAGAGAGTGAAGTTTTGTAGGACAAATTGCATTTTCGTATCTTTAACTTCATAATTTAAAAAACAAATTGTAAATTTATATACGCTTATGAGTTTGTGTTTAATATGTGGTGAGTTGCAAAGGATGGAGTTCAGATTTACAAGGCCTTCTTNTGTTCTATCTTAATCTTCTTTTTATTTTTTCATTTCTATCTTATTCTCACATAGAAGATGTCATATATGTCATTTTATTATTTTTATCAAATTAATATTTTTTTTTAAAAATTAAAATAATAATAATTTAATTTATATGAAACAAATATTAAAGGGATCAACGTCTTATTATGCATGCTGCACAATAAAATATCATTTTTGTCCTTCATTATAAAAACCACATATGTGATGCTGCTTACAAGGAAAAAAAAAATATTTTCACATTGTTTATTTGGTTTTATCAAAATAATTGAATGACATATCACAATGTTTTTATATTTTTTTCATATTAAAATAATATATTTATTCCTTAAATAAAAAAATTAAACTGACATATATGGATATTTTAGTTTTTTTTTAAAACAATTAAATCACTTAAATACACTTAAAGGTATTTTTTTTAAAGCTGAGGTTTAGGAGCTTTGCAGTCATTTACTTTTATTTAGCACAATAAAATAAATATATTGTTTTAAAAGTAAAATAAATAAAAAAAACTAAGATTGGCCAACCGGAGAAAATTCATATTTTTTCTTATGATTTTTCAATTATTGTTACGGAGGGTATGACTCCTGAATTAAGGAAACTTTGGATATATTAGGATTAATTATAAAAAAATGACTAATAGCTAATTTATGATAACTAGAAAATCTAATAATATGCCAGAATATAGGTACATAGACTAGTGTGTATGAGAAAAACATATCACCTCAAATGTATCTAATTTAAGGATAAGTTGTATTATTATTTGTTTTTTTTTCTTTTTAAAATCATATTTTTATTTGTTGATCTGTTTAGAATTCAAGAAAAGTTATCCTTGATAAAGGTCTTTATATTATCAAATTAAAACCTAATTATTCTAAAGCCTTTTTTATATATATATGCAAAATGCATATTATATAAATTAAATAAACATAAAATTTTTATGATATTTTTGAAATTTTAACCAAATTCTAATGGATAATCATAAATTTGTTATGATACCCATTAATAATTTTTGTAATTGTCAAAGTATGGAAAAAATAAAATTATTATTATTTTTTAAAAATACACATGAAAATTTTAAAATTTAACCGTATATACAAAAATAAAAATTTAATGAAGAAAATTTTCATGGGTGTGTTTGCCAAACATGTTCTTAACTAAAAATCAAAGGCTTAATTTTTTTTAAGGTTGTGTTTAGCAAACACGTCTTAAGAACAATATATTATATTTTTCCTTTGAAAATTTCAAAACAACCAAATACTGTCTTATCATAAATGGACTTAGTCCAATCACATGGCCTAGACTTTCAGGCCAAAAGGCCAAACCCATAAACATGACCCAAAATTAGTAAAGAAAAAATAAAGACCATAAAAGGAAAAACATTTGAATTTATTCAAGAACATAAAGAACATCCAAAAAAACATAAAAAAATATAAATCTAAAACCAGACCAAATACCTTTAAATTAAAGGCACCGAGATGTGTAAGAACAACATTTAAACAAGAATTTGAGGCTGAATTATAACGATAAACACTTAATCATCATGATTAATTGATTTTATGTAAAAAATAGGATGAAAGAATTGAATATTAAAAACCATGAAATCAATGTTTTTAAGTCATACAAACCCTAGATTAATGATAAAAAAAATATGTACATACATGTAAGAACCATCAATAAACTAAAATGATGCAGAAATCAATGACTTAAGACAAAATTCATCTAAATAATACAATCCCAAAAACCCAAAAATGGCTAGCAAAGACTAAACTCAGAATAAAGGACTAAGACCTATTCATATAAGTCACATACACTCATATTTTTAGGTTTAAACCTTTAAAAGCAACAATAAACATGTAAACATTAAAATGAAGAAGAATCAAAGTCTATAACCTATTGTCAACATATAAAAATGCACATATATTATTGTTATCAGTCTAAAAGCTCATTTAACATTATAAGCAATATCAAAATGACCTACGTAGACTTTTAAAAGCTCATTTAACATTACAAGCATTGCTATATGTTCCTATAGACATACTTTTGAGCACTTGAAATTAAACAAACATACGTGTATAAATATATAATTTTATTAAATGTATGACCAATTATAATGTCTATGTAAAGTATTTTTTCAAAAAAATAAGACAATCCTCTGATTTTTTCCTTGGATTTAATATATGATGACTTGATTTATTAGAGAAATCAAGTCAAGATTAGTGCTTTGCAAGAGCGTGAATTTGAGTGTGCATTATCAAGCAAGATTTGATAATTTGATGCTTTGAAGATTTTATTTGATTTTTCTTTAAAGTGTTGTTGAAAAACTGTTATGGGTCATTGAGGCTTGATCCAGTAGATTTTTGTTCTTTATAAACTTCAAGCACAGATGAAGGAGGTTTGAAAACTTCTAAGAGAGCTTCCTTGCTTGAAGAGGGAGATTCCTTAGTTGAAGAGTGATTAGTACTTAAAAACGTATTTTTATTAAGGTTTTATATCATCATTTTGCACTTGAAGTATTAATAACTCTTTAACTGAAACATGTTTTATAATAACATATCTAATAATATAAGATACCTTTAATTTATGATAAATATTTATTTTAAATACAGGCCTATCACATAAATAAAAGAATTGATTGATGAGCTTAATTACTGGAATTGAAAGGATAAAATGATGTTCAAACTTAGAAAAGAGGTGCTGATGCTGTCCAAAATAGAACACTATTAGGTATTTAGGTCATATCTAGAGTTATAGATCTCAAATTTAGGTCTATTTTACATGAATGGAAAGTTAAGAAATAGGTCTACAACTGTCATGTGGAGGTCTGGTGTTAAAAAGGTCATTTTCAAGTCCAAATTGTAGCAACAATAAAGAAGTCCGAATCTGTCCTGTAGTCCAGATACTGTTCAGCCCATATCTCGAGTTCTAAAAGTCCAAATGTCCTTAAATTTTTTATTTCCTAGAAAGATAAGATAATTTTCTAGAACTTTCATGGTATAGTTGGTTCCAATTCTGACGTTATCAATGACATTTTATTCAGATAAGAGAAAATAAGGAATGTCACCGAGTCAAAAGTTGACTACCCATTCATCAATTAGTCATCAAATTAATAGTTTTTAATTTTGGCCTATAAAAAGAGGCATTTGCCATGCATGTAGGCATCTTGGTTTCCAAATCGAGATCATGCTCTTACTTTCTCTCTTTGTATTTTTGTAATGCTTAAGTTTTGTTTTCATTAATATCTTGTTTATGCCTTTCATTTCCTTTCCTTTACTTAGTTAACTTTTATTTTATTTATGTTTTTCTCTTTTATTATATTTAGCTAAGTTTATTATGTTAAGGTGAAAAGGTTACACTAATGGTGTAAGAATAAGTATAGTGTAAACTCAACATGGACCTTAATTTTGATACTAACATATTTTGTATTTCTTATCTTGTTCACTTTTAATACTTTGCTTGTTAAATGGTTAATCTAGATTTATATTGTATAACATTTGGTACAACAAATACTTGATACTTTCATAGCCCAACTATATGGTATAACCTACATCTGTTTTATGAAAAAAACTTGATTTGTTATTAACATAAATTATAATTATAAATGCGTGACAATATTTACAAGTATTAGCATTATTTGAATAAGATAACTAATATAATCATATTAACAATTTATAATTTGATTGGAATATACTTTGTGTGTGATTTTCATTTGAGTAATAAAAGTTTATATTATTCTTGTTTGAAATACCATTAGTGGATCCTCTAACTTTGATATTTGATCCTCACATTAATCTTTTATTTTAAAGTTCTCATCAATTTCTTCTTGTTCTTCTTCATTACTAGTAGTAATAGTAGTAGTAGTAGTAGTAGTATTGTTAGTATTATTATCACTATTACTATTATTAGTAGTATTATTAGTGTTGTTGTTGTTGTTGTTGTTGTTGTTATATTATTATTGTTTATAATTTATACAATTAACCTCCCTATGGTTCGACTTAGGAGAAAACATCAATCTTTTGGTCGTGTCAAGTTTTTGGTGCCATTGCCAAGAAGGTAAGTTCTTGTACAAATTATATTATTATTTTTTTTCACTTTTCTTGTATCTAACTTTGTTTCTTCTTTCTTTTATTCTATTCCTATACGTGTATGAGAGTGTGGTCACGTATATTAAGTGATAGACTTTGTAGGTTATACTCATTATTTTCAAAAAATATGGTCGAAGAAGATAACCATTCGCTTCATAATGAGAATGACCATGTTAGAACATTTAAATACCATTTGAATCCCATAAGAACAAATGCACCCTCTTGCATAGTTTGCCTCTTAATGCATCTCATTTTAATTTTAAGTTAGATATTATTCAACTTTTACCTTCTTTTCATGGTTTAGATTTAGAAAATTCATACTTGTATTTAAAAAAATTTGAGGAGGTTTGCAACATGTGTAATGACTCAAATTGTACTATGAACACCATTAGATTAAAGCTTTTTTCTTTTTTATTAAAAGATAAAGCTAAAATTATTAAAAGATATAGCTAAAACATGGTTATAAAATTTGAGACCTAAATTCATTCATGCTTGGAATGAAATGTAACAATATTTTTTAAAGAAATTTTTTCCTTCCCACAGAAGAAACTCTTTCAAAAAACAAATCACCACTTTCACTCAAAAATTAGAAGGAATAAATACTTGTCCTTGATACTGTTGGAATAAATATCGAGACTTAATTAATACTTGTCCTTATTATGGTTTTGAAACATAAAGATTGATTTCATATTTTTATGAAGGGTTAATGCCTAGAGATAGACAAATAGTTGAATCGATATGCAATGAAACTTTTGAAGATAAAAACCCTAATGATATAATGGAATACTTAGACTTATTAGCTGAAAATACTTAAAATTAAAACACCGTAGGTACTTATAAGGCACCGAGTAAAACTCGACCTCATATATCTAATGGAGGTATGTATAACTTTAGGGAAGATTATGATTTCCAAGCCAAGTTTGCATCTTTATCTAGAAAAGTCAAGACACTAGAATGGAAAAAAAGTTGTCATTTAAAATCTATTCAAAACATTGTGTGTCACATCTGTGAAATCAATAAACACTCAACCAATGATTGTCCAACTTTGCCTTCTTTTAAGAAATTTCTTTATGAACAAGCTCATGCTTTAAACAGTTTCTAAAGGCGCAATCATAACCCATACTTGCAAACATATAATCTTGGTTGGAGAAATCACCTAAATTTCAGTTGAAAAGTGATAACAATAATGCACAAACTTTATAGCCACTATCTCAAGCACATTATAATTTCTAAAATTCTCATAGATATGCACCTCTTATGCTCCACCTCCTAGAAGAAATTTTGAGAAAACATTATATGTATTCATTGAAAAGTAAGGAACAATCAATACTCAACTTGCTCAAAGCATGACAAATTTTAAAGATACTCTTGCAAAATTAACATATGCTCTCACTTTTCAAGAGAAATGTAAGTTTCCACCTCGACTACAATAAAATTCCAAGGGCAATACAATGTAAATGCAAGTAGTTCTAGAAGCCAATATATAGATCAAGTTAAATCAATCACTACTTTTTGTAGTGGTAAGGTTATCGAAAAACCCACTCTTGAACCTTGTGAGAAAGATGATGAGTCAATCTCTAAGGATAAAGAAAAGGTTGAATCTGAATATTGCAAAAAAAAAAACTAATTCCGTGTCAGCACTTTCATTTCTTCATGTCATGACTACACAAAGAAAAGTCAATCACAACTCTGAAATCTTTAAAACTTTTAAATAGGTAAGGATCAATATACCTTTGCTGGATGCTATTAAACGTGTTCCTTTTTATGCTAAATTTTTAAAAGATCTGTGTACTATGAAGAGAAAAATGAATGTGAAAAAGAAAGCCTTTTTAGTAGAAAAAGTTAATGCCATTCTTCAGAATAATGTTGTCCTATAATTTCTTGCTTTATTGGAGAATATAAAATTAAAAGAACCTTACTCGATGTTGAAGCTAGTGTGAATTTACTTTCATATTTAGTTTTTCATCGTCTCAATCTAGGTGAGTTAAAACCATCTTCTGTAATTCTTTTACTTGTCGATAGATCTGTAAAAGTGCCTAAAGAAATAGTTGAAGATGTGTTTGTAAAAGTCAATAAATTCATTTATCTTATGGATTTTATTGTCTTGGACACACAACCTATTGAAACATGTAATTCATTTGTTGTTATTTTAGAATGTTTGTTTTTTGTAACTTTTAACGCATTAATTGATTGTAAGAATTGACTAATGAAGCTATCATTTGGAAACATGACATTAAAGATGAATATTTTTAATATTTGTAAGCAACTTGGAGATGATAATGATTTACAAGAAGTAGATCATATTGAAGAATTAGTTTATGATTAATTTGAATACACTCTAAGTAAAATTGAGTTGGACGAATCTGAAGATTTGCAAATAATTTATTCTTAGAAAGAAATCACGGATAAAAAAGGCATTAAAAATATTGATGCAGATCTTTTATCAAGAGTGATAATAGATTTGACATCCAACATCACATCAATCGATGATTACTTCCTGAAAAATACTTACTTTTTCTTAGTCCAATGCCTTGGTATGATAAAAATATCAATTTTCTTGCTTCATGAGATTTGCCAACTTATTGGAGTAACCAAGATAAAAAAAAGTTTTTGAGCAACGTACAAAACTTTTATTGGGATGGCCCGTACTTATTCAAATATTATCCTAATCAAATATTTCAAAGATGTATTCCTGACAATAAAGTAAGTAGTGTCATTAAATTTTATTATTCTGAGGTATGTGAGAGTCATTTCTTGTTAAAAAAGACAACTGCAGAAATCTTACAAAGTGGATTTTATTTGCCTATCATGTTCAAAGACATATGTGTTTTGTAAAGTTTATGAAAATTATCAAAAGTAGGATTTGTTTCAAAACATAAGGAATTATTAGATAATTTTCTTTTGACTTTTGAGACGTATCCTAGTGAAGATATGCATTGTGCATTTCATGACTTGTGACTCCATTTCCATAAAGAACATGCTTAATATAATCTTAAAAATCTAACTAAAAAAGACCCTGTTTGTTAGTTTTTAAGAAAACTAGATGGGAAGCTTATCCTCGACCCATAGAGAGCGTTTAAACCGTTCTTCGATGTAAAACCAAGGGAAGATATGAGCCACAATCACAACTGCATTTACATACATATTTTTTTTAAATAAAATAAAATAAATAAAGAGAGAGAGAGAGTATGAGACTCCAACTAACCTACATATAGGTGGTATGATTACATTTTCAAGTTCTCATCTATAAAATCTTTTATTCCTTTCCTTTATTTTTACTCAACCCAAACATTCAACAAATATAGAAGTATGTAGAAATGATAGGTTCCTTAAGTCATCACATAAAAAACATTTGTGTTTTAGGTGGTTCCACTTTTAGAAGGAAATAGAGCTTTTAAAATAAGCAAATAATCTTGGTCAGGTACTAGTTAAAAGAAAGATTCATTTAGTGTATGGGAGATGAAGTTTTAGGTCAATAAGAGGTATGTTAATAATTGCATTTTTAGGAAGTAGTCAAGTTTTAGGGGTCATCCCCAAAACTTTAGTATAAATGGACATTATTGAAAAAATAATTGGAGAGGAACTACAAGTCTCTATAATATTTGCTCGAATGAATGTAATGTTTAAATACGCTGATGCCTTCATTGCCTTACCAGGTAGTCCGGGCACATTGGAAGAGATCTTTCATAGTACCTCTTGGGCATAACTATACATTCACCATAAATTCATAGGTCTGTTAAATGTTAATGGTTTTTCTGATAAATTGTGGTTTTTTTTTATCATGTTGTGGAACAAGAATTTCTAACATTTTCGGCATGACAAATCATCATCTTTACTGCTACTACTGAAAAATTGATTGAGCAACTATAATATTTCACTCCTGTAATTGATCCCTCTGTGAGTCACACAAATTGATAAACTAAGAAAAGCTATAAAAAGTTTAGATTGGATTTGAGCCTTCATTTGTGAATCCTTGTGTCTTTTAGTTTTTTTAATAGTATATTATTTTATGTTTTATTGTTTGTTATATTTGTTTAAGTGTGTTTTAATTTTGTTAATGTTCGGTGTTTCAGGTGATATCTTCTATACTCTATCTTTCTACTTTAAGATATTGAGAACAATATCTCGTTTTGGTTGGAGGGATAGGGTAATAATTGATATTAAAAAGTAATAAAAAATAAAAAAAATAAAAAACTAATTGTGTTTTCTATTTTATAAATCATTTGCAAACTATTGTTACTAAAATGGTAGTGTGAGGAGGAATTTTATTGACTCTTGAGACTTATCTTGGTTAACATTTTTTAATGATTATTTGAAATATTCAAAATAAGGTTTATCGAAATACTTTTTAAAATATTCAGGTTTATAAACTCTTGCATTGTTATCACTTAATTTTGCTCATATACTCATTTAACAAGTATTCTTAAACTTTTATTTTCACACACACACACACTTTAATATATGATTGTGAGTTGCACATTAGATTATTACGTTATTTATGTTTTTTTGTTAAAGGTAACAACTAAGGAAAATAGGTAGTATATAAATTGAAAAAAAAAACAAAAAAAAAATGATAATAGAAACATAAATAAGTTTGGTTTCATAGCCTCTTTAACCTATGTAATTAAGCCTTAAGGGGTGTTTTAACATCTATTACCCTAAAGTCAATTGACTTGGGAGCTATTGGCCCAACGCTTGTTGCATGGGTTGAGGAGAAAAGCTTAAAGGAATCAAACATTGCACTATTTATGTATCAGTATTTGTAACTCGAGTTATTAAGCTCAAAGGGGTGTCTCAACACCTAATACCCTAAGACCAACTAGTTTGGAAGTCATTAGCTAAAAGCTCGTTATATGGGTTAAAGATGCATCGTGTTTTTAAGTTATATGTATATTAATAAAAAAAAGAAAAAAATAATAATCCTAACTCAAGGAAGTTAACCTTAAACATTAAAACAAAAATTTTATATTCTTCAAAGCAAAGCCCCATAACCATCTGTTAATATATTGAGCATAAAACAAAGATTTATTCACATCTTATTTAAGAGTTATTTAGTATATCTATAAATTTAATGAGAGTTTGTTTATTTGGATAGATGAATGAAAGTTGAATGATGAATGCCTTATTTTATGGAATTTGTAAATTATTATTTTTTATTTTAACGCTTTGATTACTAGAGACTAGTAATAAACTGGTTGGGGGGTGTGATTAGTACTTAAAAATATATTTTTTTATCAAGGTTTTATATCATAATTTTGCACTCGAAGTATCAATAACTCATTAACTAAAACATGTTTTATAATAACATATTTAATAATATAAGATACCTTTAATTTGTAATAAATATTAATTTTAAATGCAGATCTATCACATAAATAAAAGGATTGATTAATGAGTTTAAATACTAAAATTGAAAGGACAAAGAGATGGCCAAATTTAGAAAAGAGATGCTAGTGTCGTCCAAAATAAAATTATTCGGTATTTGGGTCATATTTGAAGCTATAGATCTCAGATTTAGGTTTACTTTATATGGATGAAAAATTAAGACATAGACCTACAACTTTCATGTGGAGGTCTAGTTTTAAAAATGTTGTTTTTAAGTTCAAATTATAGCAACAATGAAAAAGTCTGAATATGTCTTGTAGCCCATACATTGTTCAGTGTTCAGCCCATATTTTAAGTTCTAGAAGTCTAAATGACCTTAATTTTTTTCCTAGAAAGATAATTTAATTTTCTAGAACTTTCATGATAGTAGGGTCCAATTTTGATGTTATCAATGACGTTTTATTCAAACCAGAGAATATAAGGATTGTCACTAGGTCAAGAGTTGGCCACCCACTTATCAATTAGTCATCAAATCAATAGTTTCCAATTTTGACCTATATAAGGAGACATTTGCCATTTATTTAGGCATCTTAATTTTTAGATCAAGATCATAATCTTGCTTTCTCTCTTTGTATTTTTGTAATGCTTAAGTTTTGCTTTCATTAATATCTTGTTTATATCTTTTATTTCATTTTCTTTACTTAGTTAATTTTTATTTTATTTATGTTCTTATCTTGTTTATTTATGTTTCTCTTTTTCATTATATTTAGCTAAGTTTATTATGTCAAGGTAATAAGGTTACACTAATGGTGTAAGAATAAGTATAGTGTAAAACTCAATATGGACCTTAATTTTGATACTAATATATTTTGTATTTGTTATCTTGTTTACTTTTAATACTTTGCTTGTTAAATGGTTAATCTAGATTTATATTATATAACATTTGGTATAACAAATACTTGACACTTTCATAACTCAACCATATGGTATAACCTACATTTGTGCTATGAAAGGAATTTAATTTGTTGTTAACATAAGTTATAATCATGAATGCCTAGCAATATTTACAAGTACTAACATTATTCAAATAAGATAACTAATTTAATCATGTCAATAGTTTATAATTTGATTGGAACCTATTTTGTGTGTGATTTTCATTTGAGTAATAAGAGTTTATATACTATACTTATTTTAAATATTATTAGTGGATTTTCTAATCTTGATATTTGTTATTATCATTATTTGATCCTCATATTAATCTTCCATCTCAAAGTTTTCATCAACTTCTTTATTTATTTATTTATTATTGTTACTACTACTAGTACTACTATTATTAGTATTATTATTATTATTTATATTATTACTATTATTATCACTATTACTATTATTACTACTATTATTATTATTGTTGTTTATAATTTATACAATTAACCTTCCTGTGACTCGACCCCGGTCTTGTCGGGTTATTTATTATTTCGACACTCTTGCACTTGAAAAAATATCAATCTTTTGATTTTGTTAAATAGCTTGTCTTAAAGAAAATTTGTATCTCCAAAAATTCCTTCTTTTTCTTTTTTTTTTCTTAGGTCAAGTCTCTCTATTTATAGAGGTTTGTAAGAGCTTCCAAGTTTCTTTTTAATATCATATGACATGATTTTATTGGTTGATTTTTATTAATAATTTTTTTTATTTATAATAGGATATCTTGATGTATCTTATCTAAGTGTCAATTTTCTATTAACTAAAAAATTCATAAAAAATTATTTATTTTTTATGTTATTTAGTTCAATTTTATTTTATACTTTTATATAAAAATAAAATAAAAATAACACATTATAAAATTTGATTGGTAGAAACTTTTTGGTTTACACGGATGCTCTCTCGTGACAATTTCCTTACAAAATAAGTTGGCATGTCTTGAAAACCTGGTTGTGAGGATTTTATATTTTACATACATTTTTTTTAAGAATTCGTTAACACTGAAAACTTGAATAGGTCAAATGCAAAGGTTCATCTTTATGACGTAAAAGTTTCAGTAACTCAGCAATACTTGGTAATATGATGCTGTTGTCAAAGCTCTTATATGGCCTCATGAAGTGCATTAAATCTGATTGGAGGCAGGTTCTACCGGAGGTGTTTGTAGACCATGATTTTGTCGTTATATGAGGCTTCCAAAGCCTCCTATTTTCGCTTTATTATGCCTGTGCAAGGTCATAGATATCCTATATATAGATCATAAAGAACATTTTCTAGAGTCTTACAAAGAATTTATGTTGATCAAGGGCTTCCAAATCTAGATTTACAAAGAAAAGAAGCATAAAAATCTGAAAATAATCAAGGAAAAAATCAAAAAAATTATCAAATCCAAGAGGCCTCTGCAAGATGTTTTTTTTTATATCTAAAAATCTAATAGTCAGCATAGTGACACAATAAAAATAATCTAATTGCAATTTAATAGTTGGATAAAAAAATTATAGTATTTTTAAGTTATTATTTTAGTTTGGCATAACTATATATTCTCTCGAGTTTAGATTTATCTAACTAGTTTATAAATATATTTATTAGGTTATCTAAAAAATTTATTTGATGCAAATCCTTATTTAATTATGAAGAAGTTACAACTAACTATTTAAAATTACTTGTCATTGTTCGCCAACATTTTATGGATGACTAAGATATAGTTGTTAGCTTTCATCTAAATCACTTTGAAACACAGGTTTTATCCGCCTAAAAGTCTCCAGCCTTGTATTCATGTTATGCCTTTTATTCAGCATGGAAACAACCTATGCATTTTAAGCATTACTTATTTCATATTGTCAATATTGCTTACCATAACGTAAGCCTATATTTTATGTTACGATAAACAATAAAAAGCATGCACGACCAGGCTTTACCTATGCAGAGTGAAAGTAGAATTTGTCAGACACATCTTAGCAAGACCATTACAACTCCGAGCACTCCAAACAAAAGTATCATCAATTTTATCAATGGAAAAGACTTTGGTGCGTTAAGAAAGTATCTCAAAGAAAGAAATACTGCCATTGCCTTCATGTTTAGAGCTGCTGTATAATACACCAAAACCACAAATAGATCCTTTGATGTATCGACGGCTTTTCGAGTAGCTCATTACATGTTTATTGGGGAAGAATACACGAAGAATACAATCAACTCCACCTCCTATCAATCCGGCAACTTCATGCGACAGGGAGAGGAAGCTTTGAAGTGAAATTTATGATAGAACCTGATTGATTTCAGAGTCAATGGCGTTGCCTTCAAGCTTAATGTTAGCCTGAAATAAAATCAGAGATGGAAGGCTTTCATCCCATATTTAAAACGACCACATAAAAAAGAACACGTATTGCTGTAGAGCAGGCATTGCCAGGTGATGCAAGGTCCATCTTCTCTACTATTTTTTTCAGAAGATACAACTGAATAGGTTCTCTCCTTAAGTGCTGGATTCCAGCTCCTTGTGTTCGTAGGCACTTTCTATTAATGTCCTTTGTTTTTTTTAGCGATCACATTAGAAGTCTCAGTTGCATCATCCCTTAAGTGCTAGATTCCAGCTCCTTGTGTTCGTAGGCACTTTCTATTAATGTCCTTTGTTTTTTTTTTTTTAGCGATCACTTTAGAAGTCTCAGTTGCATCATCATTAATTCAGAGAGCTAATTCAGATTTTGCTCCCTCTCAAAGGGTTCCTTTAGGTTCGCTAGTGCTAGTCATTTTTTTTGCAACCTGAAGCTCACGAAATTCCTTGCCTCGGCACTTTGTTAAGCAACTGCTTCTGCTGATTCCTTCACCTCGTAGGTGATAGTTTGTATGATCAACCCAGTAGCCTCAGAAGTTCCAAAGCAAAACAGCAAGATTTTTTTCTTCTTCTTTTGTTTCCTTTTACCGCGATTTGAAACAGGAAAGACTTTTAGTATCTCCTCATGTATTTCTTTTAGAAGAGGAAAATAACAGCAACCCGACCTTACTTTGACAGAACAGGAAAGCAAGGTCCCTTCGGCCAAATCTCAAATATATGAGTGGAAGTTAAAAGTGAATTGTTCACTGCACGTGCGATGTAGTAAGACTGGAACGTGAACGGTATATGCATGTGGCATGCAGGTCTGCAGAAGAGAGTTCATAGGCAGGCGACATGCTGGGGAGGACTGGGTCACCTACACGACTGGCTTATTGGCAGTTGTGAGTCACTTTTATTTCAATTTAGTATAGTTGTTGTGTTTATTGTTTTTTACGTGTTACATTCAGTCTTTACATGGCTGATCTTAAATCATGAGTTATCAGCTTTCTCTTTATTTCAGTTTCCTGTACCAATTTTATTTATTTAAAACAGCCCAAAATTATCAATAACACAATTACCTCAAATTTATGGTACTTTCTTACCTGAAAAGCAATAAACATGCATAGTTAAATATTTTATGGGGCTTATTATTGGTATCTATTATGGAATATCTTAAATTACAAAATATTATATTATTAATGTATTGACTTATTGTGTGTGTAGTATGCTACACCATAATATATATACTACTCTAATAATATAAATAGAAGAGGTGGCTATCTTATTAGGTTAACCCTCTCAATTATCACAAATCTTGTTTCAACTTGGTATCAGAGCCAAGCTTATCTTAACAGATTTATTCTTCAAACGGCACCCACAGACTAGCCACAAGCGCCAAGCCACCGAGAGCGCCACCTTCCAACCATCAGCCGAGAGATCTTTCCTCTTCAGCAGCAGACGACAATTCTCTTACCCCATAACTGGACAATTTCCAGTTTCAGCTGTTACGGACGACAACCGCCAAATCTAGCAAGGAGGAAGAGAGAAAACAGAAATGAGATGGATCTAAAGAGGAGACAGAACGAGATCCGAGAATGAGAAGACAAAACTAAAATCAACTGTTTGCGCATTTTTCTCTTGTTGCAGGTGGCGGTGATCCTCACCGCCTGCAGGAAAGTGAAGACGGGAGTAGTCTGTGACTGACCCTTGCTTTTTCAGCTTTTCTCGTGGTGGTGGCGATTGAAGGAGACGCGCCGACACTGTTCATACAGTTCCAGAAGTCTTCCTTTGTAATTTCAGATTGTTTAGGGATTATTTTGTAATTTTTAAATTATGTAATGTAATTTTTGTTTAATGTTGATTTTTTATGTATAATTTGTAATGTGGATGAACAATAATAAAAAGAAAAAGTAGAGTGAAAGTGAAAGTTTATGTGTGATTTGTATTTTGTTTATGAATTTTTTTTATACGATAAAATTATAAGAATATAAAAGAATTTAATATTTTAATTTGTATATAGATAAAGAATTATAAATTTATATATAAGTTGTATTTTTGATATTCGATACAGGAATAAAATTTTTAAAATTTTGTTAATATATCAAGTTCATAAAGCTATTATTTCAAGTAGAACGTATTTATTTTAAGTAGAGTGAGTTAGAAATATTAATATTTTTATAATTACAATTAATTTATTATTCGTGAATTTTGAATTTTTGATAAGATAAATACATTTAAGTTTTTTAATAGTTTTTAATTAAATTAAATATTAGATAATGATTTTTAATAAACTAATTAAAACAAACAATTAATAAAAAAATCGACCACCGTTATTGTGCGATCACGACCTCTCCATCAGCTAATTATTCTTCAAACGACAGCCCCTCTAATTATTTTCTGTTACTACTGCAACGCTATTTTTTGGTAGTAATTTCTCTAATGGTTATCGATGATTTCTATTTCTGTTCAAACATTGATTCTGCTCCTGCTTCTCTGCAACGTTGAGTTTAATTACTGTTTCTGCTCCATCAGTTGTTACTACTGTTTCGACTTCCCTGAAAATTATCATCCGTCAACTTTTGTTTTCTACTCATCTTCTGCAATATGGATCCTTCAGTTTTTGCTGTAGCTGGCACCACTGGCAGTCTTGCTTCTCCCAACACCAATGTCAGTGCTTCTTCTCCAAACATCAATGCAGTCATGCTTCCCTCTATTGCGACAGCAGCTATTATTCCCCTCTCAAATACACAGCAAGTCATCAACCTCAAACTCACCAATTTCAATTATCTATTTTGGCATATGCAGATGAAGCCATATCTGATTAGCCAAGGGGTGTTTTCATTTGTTGATGGCTCGCATTCATGCCCTTCTCCTCTTGATCTGTCCAATTACTCTACTACTTCCTCTACCGGTGTTAATTCTGGTCCTTCCGAAGCTTTTCTCATGTGAAAATAACAAGATAAACTCATATTTAGTGCTTTACTCTTATCTCTCTTCATTGACTAAAAGATTGATGTTTTCTCTCAAGTGTAGGAGTATCAAAGTAATAAACAACCCAGTAAAATCAGGGTCGAACCATAAAAAGGTTAATTGTATAAATTATAGTTAATAATAATACAACAATAACAATAACAATAACAATAACAATAACAATAGTAATAATAATAAAAACAATAATAATAATAGAAGAAGTTGATGAGAACTTTGAGATGAATGATTAACGTAAAGATTAAACAATGATAACAATAAATGTCAAGGTTAGAGGATTCACTAATGGTATGTCAAATAAGTATAGTATAAACTCTTATTACTCAATTGAAAATCATACAAAAAAGAGTTTCCAATCAGATTTAAATTGTTAACATGATTACATTAGTCATCTTATTCGATTAATGCTAATACTTGTAAATCTTCTTAGGCATTCATGATTATAACTTATGTTAACAACAAATCAAGTTCCTTCCATAGCTTAGGTGTCAGTTATATCATATAGTATGAGCTATGAAAGTGTCAAGCATTTGTTGTACGAAGTGTTATAGAACATAAATCTAGATTAGTCATTTAACAAGCATATTATTAAAGAGTGAACAAGATAACAAATACAAAACATATTAATATCATACATTAAAGTCTATATTGAGTTTACAATATACTTATTCTTACAACATTAGTATAACCTTTTTATTTTGACATAATAAACTTTGCTAAACATAATGAAGAAAAGAAAAATAAATGAAAAAAATAAGAACATAAATAATATAAAAGTTAACTAAGTAAAGGAAAGGAAATGAAAGGCATAAACTTGATATTAATGAAAGCAAAACATAAGCAATATAAAAAATACAAATAGAGAAAGTAAAAGCATGATCATGATCTGGAAACTAAGATGCCTAAATGCATAGAAAATGACTTTTTTTTATAGGCCAAAATTAAGAACAAGTGATTTAATGACTAATTGACAAGTGGATGACCAACTCTTAACTTGGTGACAATCCTTATCTTTTCTTATTTGCCCAAAACGACATTGATAACTTTAGAATTAGAACCACTTGAAAATATAAAAATTATATGAAATTGTCTTAGCTTTCTAGAAAAAAAATGGAGTTATTTAGACTTCCAGAACTCTATATATATGCCAAACATTGAACAATGTGCATGTTGTAGGATAAATTCAGACTTATTTGTTGTTGCTATAATTTGGACTTGAAAATGACCTTTTCAAATCTTGAATTCCATATAAAAGTTATAGGCCTATGTCTTACCTTTCCATCTATATAAAGTATACATAAATTCGAGATCTATAGCTCCAGATATGATCTAATTACCGAACAGTGTTTCGGTTTAGACTGCACCATCATCTCTTTTCTAAGTTTGGCCATCTCTTTGTCTTTTCAATTTCAGTTCTTAAATTCATCTATCAATCCTTTCATTTATATGATAGACTTGCATTTAAAATGAATATTTACCATAAATTAAAGTTATCTTATATTATTAGATATGTTATTATAAAACATGCTTTTGTTAATGAGTTATTGATACTTCAAGTGCAAAATAATAATATAAAACCTTGATAAAAATACACTTTTAAATACTAATTACTATTGTTTTGTTCCTCAGGTCACCTTATGGGAAGAAATTAAGCAAGTCGCAAAGATAGATTTGTACATACAATTTATGAGCTAGGCAGCCATGAACCAACTACACAACCATTATGCGGGGCGTAATAGCCTACTTTGTTATAAGGAACGAGTCATCGTCCTAGCAGATTCTACCTTACATGCAAAGTTATTGCATGACACCAAGATAGACAACCACTCTAGTATACTGCGCACCTAAAAAAAATTGGTACAACAATTCTATTGGTTAGGAATGTGTAAATTGGTCCAAGATTATACCATGAATTGTGTGATGTTCTAGAAAACAAAGTTAGAAACATTAGCATTTGTTGGTCTCCTCCAGCCACTGCCCATTCCTTGCCAAGTGTAGGATGGCATCACACTAGATTTTTTTAGAGATTACCCACCTCACAAGGCATGGATACCATTATGGTAGTCATCGATAAGCTTAGTAAATCAGCTTATTTTCTTCACTTAAAACATTCTTTTAAAGCTAAAAGTGTTGTACAGAAATTTATAAAAGGTGTTATTAAGCTCTATGCCGTGCTAAAGTCTATAGTCAGCGACTGTGATCCAGTTTTTATGAGTCATTTTTGGAAAGAGTTCTTCAAGATGTCAGGTATGAAATTATAGCTCAGCTCCACGTATCACCCATAGACCGATGGCTAAAAAAAAGTTGTCAATCGATGCGTTGAACAATATCTTATATGCTTTGTCCACCAATAGCCAATAAAATGGAGCTTCTACTTACCTTGGGTAGAATACAAGTATAATATAACATACTACATCTCAACTAGCATGATCCTTTCTAGGCATTGTATGGAAGGCTACCAGCTACCATTCCATCATACAATGAATGACTATAACCATTGCATGAAGTGGATTAGTAATTATAGGACGGAGATGAAGTACTTTGACAACTCAAGGTCAACCTTGCATGCTCAGTTAATCAGATGAAATAAATCGTAGATAAAAAATAAAGATATGTGTCATTTGATATTGGTGATTTAGTGCTTCTGAAACTCTATACTTATCGCCAATAAATAATTTTTAAAGATAATACTAGAAATTTACCAGCTACTTCTATGGGCCCTATAAAATTATGGAAAAAATCAGTCTCGTCGCTTACAAACTCCACCTACTAATAGAGTCGCATATTCATCCTATATTCTATGTCTCTCTACTCAAATGATACAACACCAACATAGATGTTGGTGAACATAGCACTGAGATACCATCATTTAATGAAGATAGGGAAGTCTTATTGACTCACATAATGGAGGAGGTATTGATAAACCACGTCGATCGGTAAGGTCCCTTGGGCCAAATCCCAAATATATGAGTTGGAGTTGAATGTGAATTGTTAGTTACATGTACCATGCAAAAAGATGGGAACATGAATTGTTAGTTGCATGTGGCATGCAGGTATGTAGAAGAGAGTTTATAGGCAGGCAATGTGCAGGGAAGGACTGGCTCACCTACATTACTAGATCATTTGTAGTTACTACTTTTTCATCACTTTTATTTTAGTTTGGTATAATTGTTATGCTTATTATTTTATATGTGTTACATTCATTTTTTATGTAGGTAATCTTAAATTATGAGTTACCAGCTTTCCCTTTATTTCAGTTTTCTGTACTAGTTTAGCTTATTTAAAATAGTAAAAATTACCAATAAGACAATCAATTAGTATCTAAAATTTATGGTACTTTCTCACTCGAAGATAAACAAATATTTAATGGTACTTTCTCACTCGAAGATAAACAAATATTTATGGTTAAATATTTGCTGGGGCTTATCAATTGTCGTTCTTTTTGTTACCAACCTCGCAGTCCTTCCTTTTGTTCTTTTAATAGTATTGCAACTTTAATACTTGAAGAGGATCTGCATATAAATCATGTGGAATCTATCTATAACAGATGAAGCAGCCAATTTCATAGACTTTTGAATCTGTCTATATATATATATATATATATATATATATATGAAAGCAAGAAAAATAAAGTCTACAGTTGTAAAACAAATGATGAAATGAGGCATGCATACCTAGACTGTTGGATGCAATGTTTGTTGTAGACAAATTCCACTTGATCATTCTTCTTACCATTATCAGTATTCCAAAACCTCAACTTGGATGTAAATTATGCTTATAAAACAATCATAACAGAACTTCAACTTTGTTGTTTTAGTATGTGAATTAGTCTCATTCATATAGTTTCTGGGGCTTTATATGTGAATATATATGATATTCCAACCAATGGTTTAGAATTGCAAATTCCTTATTCATTAAGCATGTTTACGGTTGAAGATGTCATATGAGATTCAACATCCTTGTTATCAATACTTCATAATATTTGCTACCATAAATTATGATATATTCTTAGCCCTGGATTATTTCTACAAACATTGAGAATTCAAGGTGACTTCTCCTATAGTTCTAGAATTCATTCGACATGAAGGCCAAAGCAATTCCACCATTTCAACCTTATAAATAAAAGAGCTTTTTCCAGTGTTTTACCTTCTCGTTTCCATAAAAAATCAATATCGTTCACATGAACAATCTTATAGATTCTTCCTAGAGCTTCTCAACCATATTCATTTTTTTTTCGATCTTATCTTTTTTTTTTAGGCTTTCTCCATTTAAATAACTCTGTGACTTGTTCATGTTGAATGAATGGATCATATCTTCAATGATATTAGAATTTTTCCTATGTTAGATTATAACTCAATTTTCTTTGACATTCTTTGGAATTTGGATATAGGTTAACGCCTGACTTAGGATTCTATGCAAGTTTATTTGGTGATCTGAATTCTGTTGTCACAAGGATTGGTGCTTGAAGAGTTTTTTTTTCTTAATGGTCACGGTTGTAAATTTTTTAATTACAACCCATCAATTTTGGCAATTTATAACCTTTTCTAAACATTAAAGCATCACCCTTCTTTTTAGCTCTTGCTCAAGATAATTTCTTACCCTGTTTTATTATTATTGTTATTGTTATTGTTATTGTTATCTATAGGATATATAAATATCATATGATTTATAATCTTATTCCTTATCCTTTTTTTTTTAAAACATGCACCTAATATGCACTATTATTTTTAGATGGTGACTTTTAGGAATTCCTTTTTTTTTTCTAAAAGGTTCTTCGTAATTGAGGACAAAAATCGTAGGACAAGCCTTTGCATATATGAACTCGTTATTATTTACTAAGAAGTGGTTTTTTGAAAGCAATAAGTATTTGACTTCATGGTCATTGGAGACTTCTTATAAACTTTATGGTCATAGTGGTTTGCCTCAATCATTTTTACAACTTCAGTCCTCCTTTCAATAATCAACCATTTTTTTACTTGATATGCTGCCATTAGACTATTGTAAACATGATAGAGATGCTACTTGCAAGGATTATTTCCCAATCCCTGATGTACTTGAGTATACTTTCAAGTATTGAGAATGGATAAAAGATATTTCAAAACACCATTACACCATTTTTGCATTCCTTTTTATATATGATTGGCAGATGAATGCTATTTCTTTTTTCTACAACCATTGGAATCTTGTTACTAACACGTTATTTACCTTGAATGGTGAGGAGTATGTGTCACTTTGGAAATTAAAATCATGTAGCGACCTTCCAATTTTTGATACTTTTTATGATGAGGTCATTCCTTCTTATAATGAATTTAATGAGTTTGATAAGGAATGATATTCTTTTCTTCCAAAGAGTTGCAAATATTTATTTATTTCCTTACATAAGGAATGTGAAATCGTTGATGGTGACTATGTAATGACTTTTCAAGATTAGGTAGATTTCTAGTTCGGAGATGACTTGAGATAGAAGGTGCTTTTCTCCATCGGTAAGTCTAGTAAGGCCAAGAAGATTGTTTATCCATTTGGCTCGATTGACAAATCTCATATTCGCTCAAGAAAATTCATCCATCCTCTTAAAGAGCTTAATGTCCCTCTTAATATTCAAGATGAGGTTTATTTAGTGGCTTTTCTTTCATGGTGGCTATGTAAATTTATATTTCCTATCAAGGCTATTGGTTTCATTAATCCTAGTACTTTCAAAGTAGCATTTATGATGACGTCTAAAGGGTAATTCTTTCTTATGATACCAATTCCTATTCATTTTCTTAGTAGTTAAGTATCTTTAAAGGTCTTAAAGAAGTCCAATTTGCATTAAGTGTGATTACACGACACATCCCTTTTCCTATTCATGTTTTAGTATTTGGTTTGTAGAAAAATTTGACACCCATCAAACATCCATTAGCCCTGCCAAGTTAGTTGGGATAACGAAATATATCGGTATAGGTTTGACAAAACATTTCAATGAATCTCAAGCTAATGCTCTTTTTAGAAATCCTAGGAGAACCATATCTACTACATTACTTTCCTTGATCAAAGTTGTTGTCTTGTATAATGATGGCAACTTATTGGTCCTTAAGAGTGACTATTTCATGAATATTCAATTTGGCTATTTGACTTTTCATTGTGATAATACTTTTATTATTAAACCCTATTATTTAGATTCAATAGACAGTTTGGATTTTGCCAATATATTTCTAACACAATCAAAATATTGATATCTTTTTTTAAGTGCAGTAGTGTTGAAGTAATAAATAACCCAACAAAATCAATGTTAAACCACATAGAGGTTAACTATATAAATTATAAACAACAATAACAAGAAGAAGAAGTTAAAGAGGGCTTTGAGATGATAAGATGAATATAAGGATTAAGCAATAATAAAAATAAATATCAAGGTTAGAGGATCCACTAGTGGTATTTCAAACAAGTATAGTATAAACTCTTTTTATTACTTAACTAGAAAACCACACACAAAAAAGGTTCCAATCAGTTTTTAAATTATTAACATCATTACATTAGTTATCTTATTCGAATAATACTAATACTTGCAAATGTTGTCAAGTATTCATGATTATAACTAATGTTAATAACAAATCAAGTTCCTTTCATAGCACAAGTGTCGGTTATACCATATAGTTGGGTTATGAAAGTACTAAGTATTTGTTATACCAAATGTTATACAATACAAATTTAAAGTAACCATGTAACAAACAAAGTATCAAAAGTGAATAGGATAACAAATATAAAAGATGTTAGTATCAAACATTAAAGTCCAAATTGAGTTTATATTATACTTATTTTTACACAATTAGGGTAACGTTTTTACCTTGACATAATAAAATTAACTAAACATAATGAAATAAGAAAACATAAATAAATAAGATAAGAACATAAATAATATATAAATTAACTTAGTAAAGAAAATGAAATGAAAAGTATAAACAAGAGATTAATGAAAGCAAAACTTAATCATTATAAAAATATAAAGAGAAAGAGTAAGAATATGATACAGATTTAAAAACCAAGATATCTAAATGCATGAAAAATACCTATTTTTATAGGCTAAAATTAGAAACTATTGATTTGTTGACTAATTACTAAGTGGGTGGCCAAATCTTGACTTGGTGACAATTTTTATCTTATTATGTGAATAAAACATCATTGCTAAAGTCCAAATTTGAAAAGACTTGAATCATGAAAATTCTAGAAAATTGTCTCACTTTTCAAACAAAAAAAAAAGGTCATTTGGATTTCTTGAACTCAAGATATGGACTAAACACAGAATAGTATCTGGACTACAGGATAGATATGGGCTTATCCGTTGTTGCTAAGATTTGGACTTCTAAATAGAAAAATTGAGTCTTGCCTTCCCATGAATATTTTAGACCTATCTCTTAGCGTTCTAGCCATCTAAACCAAATTGACATCCAAGATCTAAAGCTACACATATGACCAAGGGACTTAACAATGTTACTAAACCAACTTCTCTTTTTTAAGCTTCACCCTCTCTTTGTTTTCTCAATTTCAATAGTTGAATTCATCAATTATTCATTTGATTTATGTGATAGAGCTACATTTAAGATGAATATTTTTCATAAATTAAACGTATCTTGTAACATTAAACTTGTTATTATAAAACAAGCTTTAGTTAAGGAGTTATTGATACTTCAAGTGCGAAATGATGATATAAAACCTTAATAAAAATACATTTTTAAGTACTAATCAATTTTCCATGAATTTGAAGGGAGAATTGGTGTTCTAACCTTAAAATATACATTTTAATTTTGACATAATTTTAATAAATTCAACACTCATTTGCAGTGTAACCTTCTATTGGTCCCAATCACTAAACTTTTTTTGATGGCTAAATGCTACATGGACTAATGGACTTTAAAGTGGTCTAAAGTTTATTCTCTAAAGATGAAAATCATTCACAAAAGTCCTGATAATGTTGCTTCAATAACCTAGGGGAAAAAAATAGAATGACCCTATTTTAACAAAGAAGAAAATAATTTCTCCTACCTATAAAAGAAATAAGTAGGTAGTTGATATTGATTTAGACAAAGAGGATGGTGCCCATATAAAGAAGACACCATTTATGATTCTTAATGTGAAAGGAGCGAATGTTTTAAAAGATCATCTCAAGATGAAATCCATTAACTTTTTAGGGGGAAAGGAAATGAGCGCACAATCTTTTCCATATACCTCATTTATTTTTTTCTCTTTTTTCCCCTAAGATGCTCAAAATGATATATGTGTAATAGGAGAAGGAAGATGATGTTAAAGCAATTTTAAATGTTGATGACATTGAATATGAAAATAATGATCATCAACTTTTAAAACGAACCAAGAAGGTGTTTAATCCTTGTAGACCGAGTTATTTCATCAAGTCCCTAGCGCATCAATTATGCTAGATAATGCTAATGAATGGGTTTGACATTTTCTTTGCTCTTCAATTCATATTACTTATCATATAATAACCTTACATTTCTTTTTCTTATAATTCGTTGTTTCAACTTGGTCAACGGAACCTAAGGAATGACTTTGATACATACATATATATATATATCACTAGCTTGTAATCCTTTCAACATTTTAGGTGTTGGGATTGAAAAATCTCAATCTTCATCTAGTTTACCCACGAGTAATATAATTGTCGATTTATAGCACCACTTCCACTAGCCCTTAATAATATAGGGCTAGCTTGCGTATTGGTAGACCTACTATTGCCTTTAAGCCTTTAAAAGTTATTAGATATTCTGCTAATGACATAATAAGTGACATAAAATCTAAATTTGCTATTAAATGTTGGGAGAGCATCGGAAATAAGATTATACATACATCGGTCTATTATATTCCTAACTTAGCTGGTTCGGTTGAGAAGATCCTCCACTCCATAAAAGATATAAAGTTGATTGCTCTTTTATTATAAGAGTGATGATTGAGGTGATTGAAGATGCTGAAAAGTTTATCCATTTAGAGTTTTAACTATCTCCCATGATGACATCAGTGCGGCGAGCCTTAGACATTTAAAAGTTGAAATGGAGTTAAACAATTCTTAAACCTTTAAAGAGGAGGCATGTAGATCTATTTCCACCACTTATGCTAAGATAACAAAAATAAAGGAACAATTCATGGAGCTGCAGTGCAAGAAGACCAAGTTAGAGTCATCCCTCAAGGCGCATGATAAAGAGCTTTATAAAACAAAAATCACCACAATATCCTTTTTCTTTGTGATAAATGAAACTAACACAATCATTCTTCAAAATTTAAAAGAACTGTTAAAGACTAAACAAAAAGAGTTAGAAAGACATAACTATAAGCCATAATATGTTAATGGTTTGTTATGTTTTGAATGGTCTTTTGTTTTGTTTTGGTAACATCAGCTTATAACTTTATATTGAGAATACAAACTTCATATAATATAATTTTATTTTTATTAATGAAGTCTATATTTTGCCTTCACTTGTGTATTATTATCTAGATTTATATGTTATGATTGTGTTTTGAGGTTTATTTTTTTCCATGTGAACAATTATGTAGGTTTAAATAGTTTTAAAGGATGGTGTGACTATTTTTAGAATGATTTCTAAGTTATCTACGTACATTTATAGATAAAGGATCAAGTCATAGTGTATTTAATTGACTTTTTTTGTCAATAACTTTTTTGTTGTAACGATACTTAGAACAAATTTCAAGTTGTTTACATACCTTTGTGGATAAAGAATCAAGTCATAACGTAGCTCATTTTTTTCTTGTGTTTTTTTATTCCTTTCACAGTTTTAGTTTATAGTGGGGTAATAGCTACATTAGATTTCAAGAATGGTATCTTTTCAAAAAATTAATGATAATAAGCCAAGCCCAATCCTCAATCCATTCTCATCGATAATTTTATATGCTTGATTAGTGTAGACTTCTTAAACCATATAAGGGTCATCCTATTTGGAGAGGAAATTGTTACCCATGTATTTTGACATGATTATCAGGCATTGTACTGCTAAGACAAGATCTCATTTTTAACACAAACATGGTCGCACATTTTTTATTGAAAGCTTTGTTGGTGTAGATTTCTTGAACCATATAAGGGTCATCCTATTTAGAAAGGAACTTGTTGCCCATGTATTTTAACATGAATATCAGGTGTCATATTGTTAAGACAAGATCTTCTTTTTAAAACGAGTTTGGTCACACCTTTTTGTTGAAAGCTCTGCTAAGTTGTGCTTGATAACATTCTTATTGTTATTGTACCTTAAGACGCTTTTCATCTAAAGCTTCAAGTTTTTCTAGGCATAGACAAACACTGTCTTCATTAAAGAATCTTTGGATTGCAATTCTTAAAGATGGAATTTGACATTCTAATGGAAGAACAACTTTAACCTCGCATACCAAAGAGTATGGAGTAGCTCAAGTCGGTGTTTGGAATGTAGTACGATAAGCCTATAATGTTTCTCCAATTCTATCATACCAATTCTTTTTTGAGCAATTCACCACCTTCTTAAGAATATTGCATAAGGTATTGTTAAAAGCTTCTACAAAGCATTAACTAGAACATTGTACATGAAAGAGTTATGTTGTTTCAAATTGAACTGTGCATACAGCTTGTCTATGGTTGTATTATAAAACTCATTTCTATTATCAGTTATGATATATCTCTATACCTTACAATAGTAGATGATGTTTGTCTGAATGAAGTTTACAACTATTTCTTTACTAACATCTTTTAATGTTGCAGCTTTTTGGTAATGGTCCTACCATAGCAAGCCCCCAAGCATCAAAAGGCCAAGAAGCAACTATTGGGTGTTGATAGATCAAATTAGCATCAAATTAGCATACAATTGACAACTTTTGCACTTTCTAGTATAGTGTATGTAATCTTTCACCATTTTAGGCCTATAATACCCCGTTCTTTTATTTTAAAAGTGAAGTTTATGACTTGATTGGTGTGCTCCACAGATCCCTGAGTGTGTAGCTTTTTCTTCTTCTTCAAGATAACACAAAAGGACTCCATTAAAAGAATGTTGGTAAAAAGTGCCTTGGAAGTATATGAAACAAGAAGCTCTTTGCCTCACCTCTATTTTATGGTGTAGGTCTTTAGGTATTTTATCATTCTCAAATAGTCGATAAACGGCTGGAACCAGTCCTTTTTTTTTATCTTATAGATAGAAATTGCACCCATTTATTCTTGTTCTTCTACATGAGTTATTAATGGAATGACCCATGTTGACATACAGGGACTTTTATTTCTTTACTACATGATGCTAATGTTGATGTTAGATTTGCTAAGGCATCGACTTGCTTATTCTCTTTTCATGGTATATATTCTAAAGTGACATAATCAAGTGATGCTATCAATTTTAATGCATACTTGTGATATGGGATGAATTCTAGCTTCTTAACTTCATAAAATGAAAGGAGTTGTTTGATGACTAATTAAAAAACCCCAAAAACTTTAATTAGTTAGGCAGGTTTTTAGAGAACTTCCATTTATCATGAATAAGATGATCATTGAGAAAATCAGTTAGTGTTTACCCCTTGATTGTCTTTTATTAGATATAAACAATTTTAAATTCATAAAGCAATAAAGCCCATTTTGTCAATCTTCCTAATAGTACTGACTTTGAGATGATGTAATTGAGAGGGTCAGCTTGAGAGACTAGTCATATTGAATGTGCTTGGAGGTTATGCCTTAACTTCTTTATCACAAATATTAATGCTAGACATGTCTTCTCTATTGGAGAATAATTCAATTCAACCTTATTTAATGTCCTACTAATGTAGTAAAGAACACTTTCCTTGCCTTCATCATTTTAGTTTGCCAACAACACTCCCAAAGAACATATTTGACCTGCAATATAGAGGATAAATAGGCATCCCGATAACCGTATTTGTAAGATAGATGAATTTAACAAGTATTTTTTTTATCTTATTAAAGGTACTAGTATAAGTTTCATCCTAATAAAATGATGTATCCTTCTTCATTAAGTGGGTGAAAGGTTGACATTGACCTGCTAAATTAGAAATAAACCTCCTTATATAGGCCAATTTTCCTTAAAGACTCTTTAATTTGTGGATGTTTCTTAGTTCTATCATTTTTAGAATGACATTGATGCTAGAATATATTGGAGTGCCATAAATTTACATGATACCTTATTATCAACAAAGTTTTCTACCACCTTGTCTTTTCCTTTGTTCTTTGTTGTACAAGTCACTTTTTTATTTGTAGATGACTTATGCCTTTTTAAGCTTTTAGAGTCAACTTTTCCCTCTCCTAGATGGTCAAGTAGGGATCGTAGTTCTTTCATCACAATTGACTGCAAATAGAACTTTTTATTGGAAAAGTAAGCTTTAGTTATAGTAAAGAGGTTGGTGTTCGCCACTATTTTTCTCACTTATCCATCTTGACAATACTTAAAATATTGGTGGAGTGTTGAGGAGACGATACCATCTTCATGTATCTATAGTTTATCAAATAGCATGTTGTAAGTAGTTTTGGCATCTATGATATGGAAAAGTATATTGGAATCCATATTTTCTATGTATATCACAAGTCTTATCTTTTCTATGGTGTTTTGCCCTTTTTGATTAATACCTTGAATCATCAAATGACTAGGGAATAATTTATCCATATGAATCCCAAGCTCTTTCATAGTCTTAAGAGGTAGTATATCAAATCATCATCCATTAAGATACGATTCATCATATTTTCATCAATATATCCTTTAATGAAAATAGGCCGATTATGAAGTTTTGATCCAAGTAATAGTTCTTTATCATTAAAGGATATCTTTATGGTATATACGTCATGAGATAAGTTTGAAAAGTCATCATGATTTTCCTTCATGATAGGTTCAGTAAGAGTTTTCTCTTCATCAACCTAATAGTAAGCAACAAGTATTTTTTTCCATCATTCTCATTTATATTAGCATGTACTCATTTAGTATAACGAGCTTTCATAAGTTTTGAGCTGGAAAGACCTCTCTAAATATCATGGTTTTTATCAAATCTTTTGACGTATCAGCTCCTTAATTAGCTTTCTAACATCAAGATTCCCATTATAATTGGCTTTGTCATCTGTATGTGCTTTTTTCTTCCTTATCTATATTTGACTAAAGTCCATTCTTCATCATCATAATTTTCATATGAACCAAGTGATTGATACTTAAAAGTGTATTTTTATTAAGGTTTTATATCATCATTTGACACTTGAAGTATCAATAATTCCTTAACTAAAGCATGTTTTAAAATAACATATCTAATAATATAAGATACCTTTAATTTGTGATAAATATTTATTTTAAATACAGGCCTATTACATAAATGAAAGGATTGATTGATGAATTTAAGAATTGAAATTGAAAGGATAAAGAGATGACCAAACTTAAAAAAGAGATGTCGATGCAATCCAAACCGGAATACTGTTCGGTAATTAGGTCATATCTAGAGATATAGATTTTAGATTTAGATCCACTTTATATGGATGAAAAGGTAAGATATAGGCCTACAACTTTTATATGGAGCCCAAGATCTAAAAATACCATTTTTAATTCCAAATTAGATCAACAACAGAGAAGTCTGAATCTGTCCTCTAGCTCGAGCACTGTTCAGTGTTTGGCCCATATTTGAAGTTCTAGAAGTCCAAATGATCTGAATTTGTTACATAAAAAAGCTAAGATAATTTCCTACAACTTTTATGTTTTCAAGTGGCTTCAATTTTAACGTTATCAATGAAGTTTTGGGCAAACAAAAGAAGATAAGGATTGTCACCAAGTCAAGAGTTGGTCACCCACCCATCAATTGGTTATCAAATCAATAATTTTTTTATTTTGGCCTATAAAAGGAGGCATTTGCCATGCATTTAGGCATATTGGTTTTCAGATCAAGATCATGCTCTTGCTTTCTCTCTTTGTACTTTTTATAATGTTTATGCTTTGCTTTCATTAATATTAAGTTTATACCTTTTATTTCCTTTTATTTACTTAGTTAATTCTTATCTTATTTATATTCTTATTTTATTTATTTATTTTTCTTTCTTTCATTATGTGTAGCTAAGTTTATTATGTCAAACTGAAAAGGTTATACTAATGGTGTAAGAATAAGTATAGTGTAAACTTAATATGGACTTTAATGTTTGATACTAATATGTTTTGTATTTGTTATCTTGTTCACTCTTTAGTACTTTACTTGTTAAATGATTAATCTTGATTTATGTTGTATAACACTTAGTACAACAAATGATTGACACTTTCATAGCTCACACTGTATAGTATAACCAACACCTGATCTATGAAAGGAACTTAATTTGTTGTTAACATAAGTTATAATCATGAATGCTTGACGAGATTTATAAGTATTACCATTAATTGAATAAGATGACTAATGTAATCATATTAACAATCTATAATCCGATTGGAACCTTATTTGTATGTGGTTTCTAATTGAACAATAAGAGTTTATACTATACTTGTTTGACATACCATTAGTGAAACCTCTAACCTTGACATTTGTTATTATCATTGTTTAATCCTTACATTAATATTCTATCTCCAAGTTCTCATCATCTTCTTCTTCTTCTTCTTCTTTTGTTATTGTTATTGTTATTGTTATTGTTATTATTGTTGTTTATAATTGTTGTTTATTAACCTCTTTGTGGTTCGACCCCGGTCTTGCCGGGTTATTTATTACTTCGACACTTCTGCACTTGAAAGAAGACATTAATCTTTTAGTCATGTCACCAAGCTTCAAGTTGCCAACTTTAGATGTAAGGGTTATACATGAAGTTTGACTTAAGGATATGGTGAAGCTCGCAAGCAAAATTACGTCAAGTTCTATAAGTTCAAAAAAGCTTAAACTTATAGTAGGGAATGACTGGTATGGACTTAAATTAACAATGGTTTTGATATTAAAGGCTTCTATTTCACCATAAAAAATAATATCCTCATTATCATATAGCCTTATGATCTTGTCTTTCAATACAAAAGACATCTCTACAAGATGGATGATTTAACGATGATATTTACAATAATTTGGACGATCCACTTGGTTTGATTTTTTAGGATGCTTTACAAGTGATAATTCGATGAGATTTACCTCAAGCAGATCATCTACCATCCTAGATATATCTAAGTTGGGGAATGGAGACACCTTTTCTTATCCCTCTTTCAAAAATGACTTCTTTTTATCACCTTTTTGAAAAGTAGTCTATGTTGCATAATTATTCCTCATGACTCCAGTTGGTACCTTTACAGTAATAGTGTTAACTTCTAAAGATTGATTTCCCTTTACTTTTAGAGTGCTATTTTCAAATCTACGACCTTCAGGCTAATTTCTCTTGGGCTCTTATGCAAGTAATAATGAGCTTTCAGTTGCCACAATGCTAAGTTTTATGTCATATGATCGAGTAGCCAATTCTTAAAAAAACTTTGGTGTGATGCCTTGTAAAATAGAACAGTCCCTAATGCATTCTTTGAATACACATATCTAGCGCAGAAGTTTCAGCAAGCTAATCTTTATAGTTGAGGCTAAGGTTTCTTCATTGATGAATGTAGTCAATAACAGGATCTTGCTTCCACTAATGTGCATTGGTGAGTTCAATCATGCTAACCACATGATGAGTGCTATAAAAATGGTTAAGAAACCTATATTTTAATTGCTCCCAGGTATCAATTGAGCTTGACTCCAAGAAGTTTGAGTTCTATAAAATATAAGCAAGCTTGGTAGAGTAGCCCAAATGAGTTTGAAGGGGGCAATTGATGGCATTACCTTTTAGAGAATAAATAAATTGTTTTACCATAAGATCACTATCAGTTCAAGGATTGTTACACATCTAAACAAAGTGAGCTATATGTTGTCTAGGATTTCCTTCGCCATCAAATTGTTGAAACTTTGGTAGTTAATAGCTTAGAGACATCCTTAATAGGTGAATTCTCTAGGTGTACTACTTTGCATAAAAATATAAGAGTTGAACTTAGCTTTCTACTCAGCTTGTGATGACTTTCTTAATAAGTTCTTTCAGTTGATTTGTGGTGAATATGCCATTAATAATACAACATAAAATAACTTTGAGTTCTATAAAATATAAGCAGGCCTGGTGGAGTCGCCTAAATGAGTTAAAAGGTGGCAATCAAAGGCAATACCTTTTAGAGAATAAATAAATTGTTTTACCATGAGATCACCATCAGTTCAAGCATTGTTGCAAGTCTAAATAAAATGAACTATATATTGTCTAGGATTCCATTTGCCATTGAATTGTTGAAACTTTGGTGGTTGATAGCTTATAGGCATCATTAACAGGTTGATTCTTTAGGTTTACTACTTTGCATAAGAGTACAAGGGTTGAATTGAGCTTTTTACTTAGTCCGTGATGGCTTCCTTGGTAAGTTTTTTTAGTTGATTTATGATGAAGATGCCACTAGTAATATCACATAAAAGAAGTTTGAATTCTATAGAATGTAAGCAGGCTTAGTAGAGTCACCCAAATAAGTCAAGAGGGGGGCAATTATTGGGTTTGGTCCCTCTTTTAGATCATAACCCATATAAACTAAGAAAAATAATAACAAAATTTTAGCTTATTTTTAAGTTAGTGGCTAACATATATAAAAAGAAAATGAGAGAAAAGGGTAGTTTAAATAGTCTTTATTCAAACTTTGAGAGGTAATTGATTTATTGTTAGAGTTCTAATAATAAATTGTTGATACATAACTTATTTTTAATTTAGCTTATTCTATAAATAAGTATGATTATCAATTTTATAAGATTCTTTTCAATTTTTTCTCTTTAATATTGATGCATCCCAACAAATATTACTTTTAATTTTTTATGTTACATCTCCTAGTTTTAACTAAGAAATAATACTTGTATCCATTATTATTATTATTAATAGCTAAAGTTTTTAAATAGACTATGAAGAAAAATATCTTAGTATATTATTTTATTGTGATTGTTTATTTAGTTTTGTTTAGTTTATTGACCGGTTAAACCCGTAATAATTGCGTAGAAGGGGGAAAAGAATTTGGTACTTTGAATTGTGAATTTGTTATAATGATGTCTTTTCCCAACACCGCGGAAGATATGTCATATCCGTACCAGTTTTTCGCTACTACATTCTCGTATCAGAGGCAAAGCCCATACTTCAAAGTAAAATAAGAAGTGAGATTTCATTGAGAGAAACTGTAAAAACCTGAATGTTACTGCTAATGAATGGTAATATGTAAACGCGGTCGTATGGCAGGTGAGACTGGAGATCCTTCACTGCTCTGGGAATCTCCCCGCCACGGATCCTGAACTTGAGCAGCATACTGCAAGTTCCATAGTATATCCTCAACGGAGGGTCTATCTGCAGGGTTCTTAAGCAGACAACTTACGCAGATCTCCATCATTGTCTTTAGGGATTGATCTGAGCATGATCTTCGCACAACTGGATCAACTATGCTACTTCGAGCAGTATCATCACTTGTAATGCTTGCTTGCAACTGCACAAGTTTTACACAGAAATATTTAACTGTAAGACAATCCTGAAACTAGGACGAGGGCATCAACTGAAATACGTTTTTCTGAAGATTCAAATACATAAATCAAAGAAAAATATCTGTCACCTGATCTTTTAGAACTCTCACTTCATTCTTAGATGTCAATGATCTCCCCACAATGATTTCAAGCAATATTAATCCAAAGTCATAAACATCAACCTTCTGGTCTTGATTTATCCTGTTCAATAACAACATTCAAAGGAAAAATCATCATGGGACTGATTACTCTGTTTAGCTTTCTTATATACCGGTTTCAACAGACTTATGAAATTTTGCATCCATTGTAAATGCCGCTGTGTTTTATCTATATTGACTTCCGAATTATGCGACAAAATAATAAATTCAAACTATTTTATCAGTTTGAACCAGCCTAACCCTCAAAACATATCAGCAGTCAGATCTAACCTTGCACTGGTGCTAAGATCTTTGGATGCACCAGATGATGTTCCATGGACAACCTGCAACAATGAATTTGTTAGTTATCAGCTTCTAAGTGTGGCTTGATGGAAAAGAAAAACAGCTTCCATGACGGGGAAAGAAAATACCATTCCCTTGTTTTCTGCTAATAAGGGTAGGTTATAACTGCTAATTTTTGCAACAAGGTTTTGATCCAATAGAACATCTGTTATTTTCAGATTATTTGAATATACTCCAGGCACAATCCCTGTATGCAAAAATTGGATGCCCTTCGCGACACCTATTGCAGCAGCTATACGGTGTGTCCATTGAAGTTTTTGCCAGGCATGTCCTCCTGAGATCAAAAAAGAAGAAAAGAAATGTCTGTCATCAAATCCAACAGAGACAGAGTAGTCTACACTTACTAAAATGCAGGATGCAGGAAACAAAATAACACCCAGTTGGAACTATGTCGTGAAAGATTCATGAGTTCCTCGCAGTAACAATCGAGAGGTTGATCAAAAGTTAACTCGCATCAAAAGCATGCTAAGCAATCACAGCACCCCCTGTATGTTCTCCATCCTGACAAAGTAATTGAGAAAATTTATGGATTACCACTCACCAGAGATCCAGCTTCTTAGCGTGCCATTTGGAACATATTCAAAAACTAGGAATATTCTGCTGACACTTGAATCATCCAAGTAACACTCGAAGCAGTGTCCAAGAGCACTGACCAAATGCCGATGTCTTAGTTTCGAGATCAGCTCTATATGGTGCATAAAGTTTTGGGTACTATGACTTCTTTTCATTTTTAGGCATCTGATAGCAACCAAGGAACCATCCTTAAGCCGCCCCCTATACATCTGAAACCACAAGACGAACCGCAAGGAATATCAGGAAATCTATTCATGGTTAATAAACAGCACGCATGCTAGGGAGGGGGTTTTCTGCCATTCAATTTACTGAAAGGTTGCTAGAGTCAAACCAATCATAAGAGCACGAGAAACAACTTGTTATAGATAAAACAGACCATCTTTCCGAACAAGCAAGGGATTCATTTTCAGAAACAATTTGTGAATTGTGATTGCTCAGTTGATCGAGGAAATTCCGTTGGCATGAACTTGAAAGAATTTTGCTGACCCAAAATGCTTGAAGAATTTAAAAAAGCTCATGCTCGGAGGTAATTATGAGAGTATCACAGGTTAATTCAACTGAATGAAATACAAAGAATATGTTACAACGGATTTGCATTACCTGCCCTTGAGAACCTTCACCCATGAAAGCAGATGTGTCAAAATTGTTAGTGGCCTCCTCTAACTCTTCTAGTGAAAAAGTACGATACGGTGGCAGGCCAAGTGCTCCCAGCTTCATTGTTTGAGAAATATACCCTTCATTTTTTTCCAAAAATAAAAAAGAAAAAGGAACTGTAAAATACTCTGCTCTTCTTATTAGTTAAATTATTACGTATTCCTTCTATGTTTTATAACGTGCTAGAACCTCACAAACTTGTCTTTTCTTTCAAGAACACTTTTAGATGGGCTGCCTGAAAGTACGTCAGCAAAATGTATGTGAAGTCCTTTCTTATGAGAATGAATTTGGAGCAATAAACCACTTTCTCAAACAATTCAAGTGATGATTACGGCATTCTTTATATATATATATAAGAAGAAGAAGAAGATTATCATCACCTAAATTTCATAAATTTGGCAAGGGATTTACTAGAATATACTTATTTGGAGATAGGAAAGGGATATCTTAAATGGATACTAGTTGAGCACTCATCATTCCATCTCAGTTATACTTCACATTTCCTTATTACTGACAGAATTCTTAGATTTCGCTACTGTGCATGCACGACTTTATAAAACAATCTATAGCCACATATAGTAGACAAAGAGCATAAGCACAGGCAGAAATGAAAACTTACTTGCATCTGGGAGCAAATTTGAAGGGTACCCTGTTGACGCGTTCTCCGCAGTTAGTCTAGTATTTGGTCTCTTGATTGTCTTCCTTGATTTCACCTTTCCGACGGCTAAGTAAATTAAACTAACAAGGGCAATGCCTCCAACAATCCCTCCAATGACACCGAATGCAATAGTTTCTTTAGAAGCTTTCCTTTTCTTTCTCTGGGGCAAAATCCCAACAGCTAATGCTTCATTACGACAGAGGGAAATAGGGTGTTGGTTTTCATCACCAGTTGCCAGACAGTTCGCGGCGTACAAGACCTTTCTCTTGGAGTCTTGCAGAAGACAATTTGGCAAATTTCCAGTCATAAGATTTGAGGACAGATCCACAAACTCGAGGTCAGAACCGCAAGACTGGTTTTCGAAAAGCATTCCTGTGAACTTGTTGTCTGCAACATTCAAGTAAGTTACTGAAGGCAATGACAATAATGATTGTGGAAATGGTCCCACAAATTTATTATTTGAGAGATCTAGCCGTTGAAGCTGATAATAGGAGGTCACTTCATCAGGAAGGCCATCCCTGAACTCGTTCTTGCTCAACACAAGAGAAACTAACTTGTTTCCAAGCAGAGGAAACTGCGGTCCAAGAGCATTATCTTCCAAATCAAGCACTTGAAGGTATGTCAAACTGCTAAGATCAGGAACTTCTCCTCCGAAGTAGTTATGCGAAAGCACTAGAACTCTAAGATTATCCAAATTACTCAATGAATCTGGCAATGAACCATTGAGCATATTCTTCTTGAGACTCAAGACAGACAAAACTGGAAGTGAACCGATCCAATTTGGCAACTCACCAGCAAACATATTATCGTCAAGAACCAGTGATTGGAGGGCAGCGAGTGATGAAATTTCTTGAGGAACAGCATCGTATAGGAAATTTGAACTCACATTAAGTATTTCCAATGAAGACAGACGTGCAATTTTACCAGGGAAGGGACCCCATAAACCCAGAGAAACTAATGTCAAGACTTTCAAGTTCGGCAGACCAACAAGCGTTGTGACAAAGGAATCAATTGAAAAGTTTCTAGGCAAAAGAGGAGTTCCCTTGTTGCCAATAATATGCAGCTGTGTTATGCTGTTCTCATAGCATACCACAGTTACAGAAGCATTTGGTTCGGTATTGCAGAAGTCAGTGGTGCTATTCCAACTGCTTAGAGCAGATGGATAGTTCAAAAGCCGCTGAATTCTTAAAAGGGTTTCACCCTGGGAGGATTGTAATTGCTCTGAACCACTAATTAAAAGCACAAGGACAACGCAGAGTAGGATTGCAAAACATTGGAATGCCTTAGACATTTGTTGTGTGTAAAGAATCAACACAAGGAGCAAGGCATAGAAGATGTTGACGAGCTCTCAAAAACTGGGAAATGGGCATCAGCTGCAAGTTTGCAATTAAAAACAGCAGGTTGGTATTGAGTGTTGTGCCATGAACTAAAAAATCTTAGATCTCCAACTATTGATGCAAGGCCAAAATAAAACAAACGCGACCCACTATTTGTAGCAGATCATAGAAAAAATAGAAGACAACAATTATCCTTCACTGTAAACAATTTATAGATTGTTACTCTTTTCTTAGACGACAACGACAAATGTTTGAGAAGTTTGTTTATTTTCACAGCAATGAAACATCTAATCAACAATGCATGTTCAAATTTCAAAGGAGAAGCTTAGCTCACAGAGTGGATATTCAAACCAGCTTCACTTGACTGGAAGTGAAGAAGCCTTTAAAATGATCTGGAAACGAAACTACTGCCCATTCCATCCCTCTAAAAATCTTCAAGAATACAAGGCAAGTAGAATCAAATCCAAACCCTCAAGTTTTTCTTGAGCCCTGTAGCAAAAAATAAAAAAGCATACTACTGGATGGTTATGACTTCATAGTGAAGATAAGAACCCCTCAACAAGCTACAAAGGAATCTCCAAAATCAGGACAAAAATTAATCCTCAAAAATTCCTCAAAGCCAGTTCAGACTACGCACATTTACTTGCATTTCACACCTGGCAACATCCAATAGCCCAACTAACAACCTCCTTCCCAATCCTCAAAAAGAAGGAAATTTAAGAAGACTAAGTGTTCATCAAACTCTGTAAGACCACCCACAGGCCACTTCAACAACAACTCGAAAAAGCTCTGCTACCATGCACTCATAGACATGTCAACGAGGGTCCTCTAAATCCTACTGACACACTCCTTTCTACATGCAACGACAGGCAATTTAATGACAGGGGTGCAGAGAAAACATGGAAGAACCGTAACATACCTGCAAATTAATGCCACGACTTTTCTCTCTCTTTACTCTCAGGATCAATAAAAGAACACCAACAGTCTTTCATTTAAGTGTATTATTTTGCGGTTATTTATTTCATGTGCTTTCTTTCGAAGTCTAAAGAGACGGCCATGAAAAAGAAAAAGGCAAAGATTCTTGTTGCAGAAGCAGAAGAGAAGCCTTTATTCCTTGCATGCAACAATTCAGCTGTGATTTAAATTTTTTATTTTTTTTCCAAACATTTTCTGTCATATTATTCTTTGCCCAAAAAAAAAGAGAAAGGACAGACTGTAATGTAAGCTTTCACTTTCTGGGTCAGGCAAAGCTCTGGCTCTCTATGGTCCTGTCACCTTGTACTGTGGACCCACTATGGCTACAAGTGTATAGACTGTAGCTTTTGGATCCTTGCTTGCTATTTCTCTGCAACTAACAGTAAACGCGTTTCATAATTTCATTTTAAATTTATGATGCTTGTCCATTACAATCAAAGGAGTAGAAGCAAGCAATGCTCCATCGCTTTCTGCAGCTCACTCCAACCACTTGTTCTCTTCTTTTTTAATTTCCTTTTGTGTTATTCTTTTAATATATTGAATCTCACATGCATCATGTCCTTATTAATTAATTTTCTGCCATGGTTATGAGTCTATGACCTTGAAATGATGCAGCATAGCTAATATGGTATATATAAAAGCTGAGAAAGGACACTGCAACTTGGTATTATCCTTGAAATAACTGTAGCTGCATCTTAACAACCCTTGATTTTACTCTTGGATTTCTTCTCATAGACAGTTTATACCTTTTTTCTTATACAGGAATGCACTAAGAAATGCATTGATTATAGATTTGACTTGATATAGTCTTTTTTTTTTTAATTTTCTGAACATTGTAAGCTTTAGCAAGAGGATGAAAAGAGAGTTTGAACTCATTGCAAGCATCATTTAGAACCAGAGCGCACTATGAAGCTATTAAAACATATATAAAATTCCAGAAAATGGAAAATGGTCTGCATTGTCAGGGAAGGGAAGGTCAGACAGATACAGAAACTCATGGAAACTCCAGCTATTCCCCACATGCTGGGGATCCAATCTTCAAAGCTAGAACTGAAACCTTGAATAGCACAATGAATAAACTATCCTCTCCATGCCTTCCAGCTTAGAAGGTAGTTGAAATATTTTTTTTATTTATAATAATATTTTTTTATATTTTTAATATTTACAAATTAAAATATTAACAAATAAATTTAGGTAAAATAATTTTTTTTTCAAACAGTGTTTCCCATATGATACCTAATTAGCCATGGATTTAATAATTGTACCTTCCTCAATAATTGAAATTTCTCAGACTAATCGACTAAATGGTGCTGGGCCACAAAGAGTAATTATAAGAGATTCAGCAATCAACTTTGAAATAATTTGAAGTCCCTTTCTCAGTGTCTTACTGGGCAATATATATATATATATTGACAGTTATTGGAAGTGATGGTCTTTGATGCTAGTGGATGGAAGGACTAAATGGTATAGAAACAATAAGTTGAGGGATGACTTTGCGATTAAAAAAATTAAAAAGACTAATTAAACTAAAATAAAAAATGAAAGTAGGGTGACTAAATGCACACTACCAAAGCTCTTTTATAAACAGGTGAAGGTCCCTAATCACATGATTATTACCATTGCTATAGTAACTTGCGGTGTGTCGGTAAAAACGCAAGAAAGGGCACTAACGATCACCGGAAACTCAAGAATAATGGTTTTTTAATTTTATGTATTTAAAAATATGATTATTGTTGTTTTTAAATTTTTTTATATAAAAATATATTAAAATAATTTTTTATTTTTTAAATATTATTCTTGATATTACTGTATTCAAATAATTTAAAAACACTAAAAAAATTAATTTGAAGCAAAAAAATAAAACAATTTTAAATTTTTTAAAAAATATTTTTAAAAAGGAAAAATAAGTAGCATTTGAGAACTTTTAGAGATTTAATTGTTTCCACCATTACAAAAAATTATTCACTAAAAAATATTTTTTGTTCAAAGAAATATTTAGATTGATTTCAGCAAAATATTTTTTTATTTTAAATGAAATATAATTTATAGAAGCTGAAGATAATTAAAAATTATCATGATATTTGTTCAGTATATCAAATATAATTTTTAATTTTTAATTTTTATATATTTTTTTTATAGTTTTTATTTTATTTTATTTTTCAACTTTTCATCTTTCATTATTTTGATTTATTATTTTTTTATTTAATATTTTTTATAAAATCAGAAATTTCTTTCTTGTAATAAACTTTAAAAAATAAATTAAAGCATTAATAAGCTATTTTCTAACTTATTTTTCATAGCATAACTAAACACTTTTGTCATTTATTTTTTATGATATTATTAAATATCCAAAAATAATTCATTTTATAAAAATTTATTTTTTAAAAAAAATTACTTTAAAAAAAAATTTAACAAACAAACAAATCCTAAACCCACTTGTGAAAGTGGAAAAGAAACCAGGAAGACAAAATCCCAAGCATGAAATTGAGAGCTTTATCATGGCAATGCAAGAAAAGAAAAGGTGGTTGTTCCTGCTCAGCCCACAAGCCATGCCCTCTGACCTTTTCCTGTAACTTTCATAGGTGTAATTATTTCCCAAGAAAATTCAAGAGGTCCTTCTCTTCATTATTGAAAATTCACTTCAAGAATATTTCAATATTAGATATGGCCGTCCTTCAAGAACTTAAAAGTTAAAACATCAATGGCCGAAAAGTCTTGGGAATCGAACTTGCACGTTTATATGATCAACATCATATTAGTCCCCATCCTTCCACGAATTCTTAAAAAAACCTAGGTTAGATACATGAGTTAATTTTTGTATAAATATTATAGATATTCACAAGCTGAGGTTATATTGCTAATTTTGATGATTTAGAAGCAACATAAACAATAAATGCCAACACTCCTAATTTTAAAACTAATTTGTATACCTTGTACCATTATTAAGTTCTATCTATTTTTTGTTTTTTTAGTAAAGAGACCAGTTTTTTTTTTTTTTACATTAAAGAATTCTAATAAAAAGCCCATTAACAAGAGCTTTGGACCTGAAATATTTATATGTGTTAGGTCAGGTTAATTAGTTTTTAAAAATCTCAATCTGATTTGTGATATTTATTTTTAAAATTATTTTAATTAATCTATTATAATCTATAATACATGTATTTTTTGATTTTGATGGGATAAATTAAATCAAATAATACAACTATTATAACTTCTTGGTTCTCTAGAAGGAGAGGTGATGGACTCAATAGTGTCACTTCATTGCACCGTGTCTCCAAAATAGGTTTAGATATTAATGCAAATGATGCAATGATTGTCAATTGTTTTCATATTCCCCTATGAAATACAAGCTCGATGTTTACTTGAATTTCTTCAATTGCTTCTATTTATCTCATGGAAAATAAAATAAACACAAAAAAATATAATTTTCATATCATTTTCTGAAAATAAAAGATTGTCAAACCTTGAACAACTCCATATAAATACGAGAGGTGGACACAATGATGCTAAAGATTAGAGGTTAGACTTCTATCTTGTTTGAAAAGCAGAGTAATTATATGTAACCTTTAATTTTATTGTCTTCCATGCATAACAAATTTAGTTTATAAACTTGTTTTGTATATATATATATATATATATGAAAAACTTGCAATTAAAAAAATAAAATGTCCAAATATAAAATAAAAATCATACAAGTTTAGTTTATAAGCTTGTAAATTATATATTTCATAGCAACATGTAATTAAAACTAACATCACATAAAGATTCTAGAATGCAAATATATCCAAAGCAGCACAAAACATTAAAATGCAAAGCATGCATACTAATTATATAATATATTATTTTAAGCTAAAACAAAGTAAAATATTTACTCGTTAAAAAACTTTAAATATAACCAAGCTTTGTTCTTGCTAACAATTAATTATTTATCCTTAAAAATTTATTACTCATCACTTTGATACAAATGGAATATTTACAATAAATCTCATAAAATTTCAATGACACTATATTATTTAAATGCACTTCTAAATAAATACCAAGAATACAAGAAAATATACTTATGTATCTTTCTACAAGGACCAAATTTAAGCTTTAGATTAGGAGGAAAGACACCTCAAAACAAAGAAGAAAAACACTAAAAATTGAGTAGAGGAAGAGTTGTATATGTATAATAAGGAAAAATAGTGTTGAGAACTTTTTTCTTTACAATTTTTATAATGGATTTTAAAACTAAACCTAATAAAAAATTAATTTTGATAATTATTAAAATTAATTTTTTTATTAGCTTTGATTATCTACCACAAAACTATAATAAAATCTCACAATTTTAGTTTCAAATATGATATTTTTTAACTAAAACAACTGTAAAGAAATTAATCAGAATTTGTTCATATATATATAATAAGCATAAGCTGGTTAAAAAACATTCTTTACGAGTCAAAGAATTACAAATTTAAACTCAAGTCTAGAAAAATAGATTAATAATAAAAAATAATATTTTATAGTAAACCTAAAACTCAACTCTAAATCTAAGTGTAAATTGGGTTGGGCCACATATGCGCGCATATAGATTAATACTTAAAATTCATTTTATTTAGACTGTATTATTTTTATTATTAATTTTGATTAATTATTTTAAACTAGAATTAAAACTAACATTTTTTTTAGCTAAAAACATTATCCAAAAACTATTTAAGTTACTAAAAATTGATTAGACTCTTTTTGTGTGCTGGACATGCTAATGTGCTGGCAAAAAATATTTTATCATGGGTCAAAAGTTATAAACCAAAGCATAAACCCCAAAAAAAAGTTGATAATAAAAAATTATTTTATTTAGCGTGAAAAATTATTTTACAGTAAATTAAAATTAAAATTAAAACTTAGACTGCATGCATGCAATTGAGTTTAAAGTCTAAAACTTACTTTGCTTAGGTTTCTCACCTTTGTTACTAGAAATCATTCTTTTCATTATTAATGTTTATTATCTTCCAAAAAACTATAATTAAACTTGGTAGTTTTGACTTTAAATTTTACATTTTTTTTCTTCAAAACTTATTAGACTTTGTTACTAAATAAACTTATTAGACTTTGTTATTGGGCTGGACTGGAAGAATTGATTATTAATAAATAAAGAATTATAATTCAAAACTTAAATCTATTTTAAAATAGGTTGGCAACAAAAAATATTTTTTCTATAGCAAACCCAAACCCTAGCGCGCAGTAACTTTTATCTCTCCACTAAGTAAGTTATAATAAGAAATTTGTAAAGAATATACCGGCCCAAGTTCATTAAAATTAAGTTCTTATTCACCCATAAAATATTTAATTAAGTTAGTATTTTATGTTAAAAAATTAATATTAAAAAATAAATTCAAGTTATTTTTTAATCTAAAAGTGAATGGACTATACTTTTAATATAACTTTAAATATGTTCATTAACAACTTTTTTAAAATAATTTTCAAACACAATCCCCCCCCCCATATCAAAAAGAAAAGGTGGACATTTAATAAGTTGTGTTGTGGTCTCTTTTGATTTTTTTTTTCAAAAATAATTTTAAATGAAAAATGTTTATAAGCAATTAGCTCATTAGAAGTAAACTAAGTTATTCCTCACACGCTGTAGGCCTAAAACAATGCATGTACAAAAAATAGTATTCTAATCATGAAAAACTCTTTAGCATTATTATTCATCAAACTTCAAAAAACTTTATATTTGACTATTTGCTTTGAAACAATTTTATTTTTAATAATGTGTTAAAAAAATATATTTGTATCAATTCAAGTTAATTTATCAAATTATTGAGTTTAATAATTTTTTTAATTTAGTTGTATAATAAAATACACATCTAAGCTTTTTTTAATAATTTTAAATTTTTATTATTATAATGTAATTCCAAAAAATTTTTAAAAATTAAAGAAAAAAGAACTTAAAAGGTGGGCCACGTGGAAAAAAAAGTAATGAACATTGAAGAAAAGAAAAGAAAAAAAGAACAAATAAAGTTTGAAAAAAAAAAGAGTGAAAAGAAAGACAATTGGAAAGAACAAGAAGATTTGAACATGCGGGGGAGATGAACATAGTTTTAGTCCATCACTTTAACCATTATGGATTCAATTGCTTTAATCTTTTATTTAAACAAACCTTTTCTTTTCAAGAAGAAGAAAAGGAAGAAGAAGATGATGAATGATAATGTCTATGACAACAATTTATTACTTGTCTACTTATATTTCAACCATTATAATAATAACCAGAAAATTAAAGTAAATTTTTTCTCAATAAAAACTCAACTTCACCTAATTAAAATATTTAAAAAAATCAATTAGTTAACTTTAAAAACCCAAAAAGGGTCTAAAAACACAAAATTAAACTAGGTAATATTTTTATTTTTTGACCTAGATTTATTTTAAAAAAATATTAAGATTTAAAATAACTATCACTAAACTCTTTTTATTGAATAAAATTTATTGATACAAATAACGATCTTATTAGCTATTGTAATTGATGACAACCGATTTTTCTCTTATAATCAGAATTTGATGACTTTCTTTCTCCTCTCTAAAATTTAAGAAATGAAAAAAAAGCTTTTAATACTAAAATTGAATTAAAAAAAAACTATAGGGACTTTTGAGAAAATAAAAAAAAATTATAAGAATTAAAATAAACTTATCCAAAAATTTCAGATTGACCATGAGATTTCTTTGTGTTTCACACTTTGATTGGTTGTCAATCTTGCGTCAAAAAATATAATTAAAAATATTGATGAAGCTAAAGTGAAATACTCGAGCTATATTACACTTAGATAAAAAAAAATGAACCTAAAAGTTGAATGTCCAAATTGTAATGAATTCTATAATGTTATTAAACTTGATATAGTGAGTCAAACGTGAAACTCCTAACTTGAGTTCTTATCACATTCAGGATTTTAATTAAATAAAATAAAAATTGTTTTTATATAATATTATCAATTTAGTAGGTCTCATAATAATTACAAAAAATAACATAAAAAAATTAAAAAAATAAGTTTAAAATCAACCTAAATAATCATTAAAAAAATTTGATTTAAAAAAAATAAAGCTCATTTTTTTTAAACTTGTAGACAAGATGACATAATGAGTTTATTCTACTTAGTTTAGGTTAATTTATTGAATTTATAACCTATATCATGGATTTAAATGGATTCAATAATAAAAAAATAAAGATGAATTTAAAAAAATTTTAAAAATAAAATAATTCATCAAAAACCAAAAACTTAATGCTAAAGATTTCGAGAAAAAATCATCACTATTAAACTTTCCTCATTACATGAAACCTGTCAATACTAAATTTAATTATTTTTATTGTTCATCACCTGTCAAAACTAAATTTAATTATTTTTATTGTTCATATCGCAACAACCAATCATTATCTTGATTATTTTTGTTATTCATATAGTATCAACCAACCATTATCTCTATCTTTTAATAATTTTTAAAAATAAATAAATAAAATTTTTGATTAAAATAAAAATTGTTATAAATTTAGATATTCACATATCCTCTTGGTATTTTTTATTTTAATAAAAGGATGTAATTAAAAAAAAATTGTTAGAAAAAAAAGAGTAAAATAAAATAAAAGACAGAAAGCACACTGTTCATACAAAAGTGGCCGACCCAGATTTAACAATTTCGGTTAATGTAGATCTGGGCTTTAGGATGCGTAGCAATGAGCTGTTAAAGAGTAGAGATTTCCTTTCTTTATCCTTTTTCTTTTTAGAAAATAATGAAGCATCTAGTTTGCTAGCTTTTGCTCAAGATTGAGGACACCCTTCAATGGCAGTATATAGTATGAAGTCTTTTGGGCTTTAGACATGCTAGGAAATGCATAAACCATTGGCAGGGCTAGGAACTGAAGCCCCTGGCTTCACAGCAGACAGAAAACGCGATATCATGTGAGGTTTCTATACACCCGAAAATTACCAAGAAAGAAGAAAGAAAGTAAAGTTCCACTGTCAAAGATTTAGAAAAATGAAAAGAAAAGAAGAAAAAACAGAGGAACTCTGTGTGAAGGCATCCATCTAGCATCTAGCACCTGCTATCATCAACTTGTGGACCTAGATATTCAATTCCATCCATTTTTGAATTCTCTGGCACCTCCGTGTGTGAAGGCATCCATCTAGCATCTAGCACCTGCTATCATCAACTTGTGGACCTAGATATTCAATTCCATCCATTTTTGAATTCTCTGGCACCTCCGTCTCTTCCAACCATGCATAGCAGCTACCCTCTTCTTTTTTCAGCTCCATGTCTCCATCTGCATTGATTTCTTGGCAGGTAAATACAGGGATGTTCATAACATTCAAGAAACAGGATGTTAGGTGACAAACACATGGGGAGGAGTGATGCCACACTAACAAACAAATCACAAAATCATCTAGCATTCTCAAAACACCACTTCATATTGAATTTAGATGTCACACATGCTCGGTTCACTTGCACATCAAGCAAGATTCCCATTAAAATGGCAAGACTCAGAAAGGCTAATGCCTAAACAACACCACAACGTTCAGGTGTCCTGACCAATGTCCATGCCATGGAGAATTGAAGAAGATCTATGCAATAACCCCTCTTCTAACTCAATGAATTCCCATCACGAGGAACTTAAATCAAGCTTCAATGTTTTCCTGTGCATTGTAAACATGTTGCCTACGCGTCTGTGTGTATATCATGGTCTGTCTAAACGTGAATGTGTGATGAACTCATTTTTAAAGGATCTTCGTTCAAGTGTCATTTGCACAAAACTCTTGGCATGAGAAGGAAAGCAAGGTGGAGATCACTTACTCGAAAATGCAGTGTACGGAAAGTCTTTGTAGTATGAACAATCCCGATCACCTTCTTTGGAATAGGGAGGTCCAAGCACATCAAGAACTGCACAAGGTGTGATAGCAGTGAATTGATGGATATTTCCACCTGTTGTTGGATATAGAACTGAAGTGTTGCAAGGAGCTGTTATAACATTGTCCGCTTCCAATTTCGCCAACCGCACTGGAAAAACATGCATTTTGGTTATGGGGCTCGTTCTGCTAATTCATTAAATTATAATAGCAATGTGAACGAACGCAAGAGACACTCACATTGGTTTGGAGTGTCGGGCCCATCTCCTCTAGGAGGATCAACCCAGTCATATGCTTTTATGTGCATTTTCCCAAGAAGAAGTTTGCTAAAGACTGTCATTCCCGGATGGTTATGGAGAGGGATCACGGCATTTGCTGGAAGAAAGAAAATACACAGCTGCACAGAGAAACATGACAAGAAAACTGATCGACAACTGAAACATAAATTTTATTTCCTGAAACTATTTTATGTTCTACACAAAAACAAGTATGCAGGACCAGCACATGTTCGGACTCTTAAAATCTGCTGGTTATCCAGACTTTATGCTCTTTTAGGAACTTGCTAGTTGAATGTGCTAATGTCAAAGCTCAAACTGAAGAATGCGAGAATTTCGGACTCTACATGAACAATCATGGGGTCACAGCGCAAAATCCTGTTTGGATCAACTATTCAAAATGCTATAGAAAAACTTCAAATCAAGTTTTTTGAAGGTCTTATACCCTGCTGAAGATTTATATGATCACGCGGTCAACAATATTATAAAAGAGCGGACTGCCATGTCATATACTCTTCAAGGAACTCAAAGGGTTCAATGTGCAAATTCCTGTAAAAATGACCTGAAAATGATAATAAACAAACAAGCAACAGCTAGTCTCACCGAAAAATCATTGCACTTGTAAATGGTCGTGTAAGTGACCCTTGGAGTCCCTTTAACTGCAGCTTTAGTCTTGAAGAATTGCAGCTCGCTGCTTAGCCCAACATCTTCGGGCTTCATGTTATCTACAGCATGAGAGAAGGCACGTCAAGGAAAGGACAAAGAGTACAATCACACCATTACTTTAATAGGCCACGAAAATTTTATATTTGCATAACGTTAGGATAATATTATATTTAACTAAATGCCTAATATAGAAATGCTTCCAGCAGAACCCATTCGCCTAGCAGGCCAAAAAAAGCATCCATGTTGCATTAGTTTATGACCTTGAAACGTATTTTTGTCACCTGGTTAAAATATGAACAGTATTTATGAATGCTAGTCCCCAAGACCATAGGATATATGCTTTTTATGTACCAAATCTCGAATTAAGGAAAGAATTCATATGTACCCTGTTGATTAAAACTTGTCTAAAAAGAAAAATGTTCAATGTTCAATGTCCAATGTTCAGTTTAAGATATTGATTCCTACCAAAAATGACAACAAAAATGCTGAGTAACTTTCTTCATATGCAATTCCTTGAAAAGAAATGGGCTTCATGGCCATAAAAGAAAAGGTAATTTTCTTCATATGTAAAGATAGACGTTTATCTCTTGCCTCGTTAATTTATAGACAAGCCATACAAGTCCACTTCATATGAACGCAGGGAGAGAGTACCTCCACTGAGGCAGTGAATGATTTCTCCCAAAATTATCTAGAAAATCTTATTGGAAGTGCTTCGACGAGCCCTTTGAATTCTAGCTAACAACCAATTCATGCATCAAGAATACCAAAACTAGACCACAGTTGCAGCATACCACACGCAAAGAACATGATCTAACAGCACAAAGAAGAAAACAGCAACCAGAAAGAACATGATTTTCTTTTGTTGGGCTTTAAAACTAGACAACAAAGGCTGATCTCCTCTTTGATCCCATCTTGGATATTAGCGAGATTTGATCCGGGTATCTTAGAAAGAAACTTGGATCTTTACACAACCCATTGGACATTTCTCTAAACCCATGCATCAACCATTGGCCGATAGAATACAAGATATTTATTCATCACTACATTTGCAGAAATCTACAAGTTAAAAGTGCAATTCTTTATAGAAAATGAAGGGTGTATAAAAGCAAGACATTATGATCATAGCTTCAATATTTAAGCCAATCAATAACAGGGAACAACGTGTACCATGTCTACAAAGATATGGATCCATTTCTCCATTATTAAAGGACCAGTTTCCAGGTTCCGAATCATATTAAGTAGTTAGGGATCACTCAAATATTAACTAGTTAGAGAGTGGTATAGTGCATTTGAAAAGAAATAAACAAAAGGAACTAAGATAAAGACCATCAAATACAAGGACCTACCAAGTATGTTGCACAATCTCTCGATGTCTTCAGGCAAAGGAACAGTGTCAGAACCTTTAAAGATTTGTCTACATGACACAAACAGATCCTGCAGTGCCATGGGAACTGTCGATGCGCACTTTTCAGCCCTTTTGCGTCTCTTCTTCCTGATAGACCGATTGGCATATCCAACCCTGTGCACATGTGCAACTGGTTCTCTTCTTTGCTCCACCATAGCTTCAATGGTCATAAACAAAATACCACTAAAATACTTTGGACGTGTAAAATCTGTATCTCTTTTGCATAATACTATTAAGATGGCTGCAGTTAATGTATATGTGCACTTCAAAAGTTGGTCAAGGCATGTTGAGAACAGAAACGAAACCCACCAAGGAAAAGCAGCAGATATTAAGGTTTCAAATCATAAGATGATGGTTTGACAAGATTGGAGATTGGCGGTGGCTAGGCTTTCGAGGAGGTGGGTAAACTATAAGGGGGGGAGGAGGAGATGTGGTGTGTTATATATACACATAAAATATAGTAAGAAATGGGGAGGAAAAACCAGGGGCCATGAGGAGATGGTTTGAAAGTATCTAATGGTAGAGAGAGAGAGGAAGAGAAGCGTCGAGAGAAAGGACGTAGTTTCAAAATGTGGTTATCTTAAGATCGGGGTCGCGATGGTGACTGGGAAAGCCAATTCCCGCCCCCAAGATTGAGTGTTGAAACCGCTGGATTTTCAGGATCACCCCTTGTTTTTCTCTGACCTCCTCATCTCAAACAATAACACTTCACTTTCTATATATTCACCAAAACGCCACTGCCTTCGCTCTTCCCTTCCTTTCCCTTCTTCTTTTTTCATATTTTAGAGTTGTGGTTTTAATGATTTTAAGCTATTTACAAATATTAAAAAATATTTTATTTATTTATTTATCTTGGAGGATGGCAATTAAGTGCATTGATTTGTTTTTGTCGTGAGATTGCGCCACATTTTGAGGCTTGTTTTCATCAAATTAATTAAATAATTTAATTAATTAAACATTTTTTTTTTTTGGGAAAACGTTACTCTTTCATTTGGGCTCCCTTTGATTTTTTTATTAGGTCAATCACTTAAAATCTAAGTCTCCCCCTATAGAAAACCTCTTAATTTAGATATTTTGAGTTAAAATTTGTTTATAGATAGATGCGTGCAAAATTCCGGACCAAACCCAAAAAAGTAACATGTTGAAGTGCTCCCAAAGTTTGTGGAGTGGTAAAACAATTTGCAAACGAGTACAATTAGAGACAATTCTAGGTACGTAGTTGTGCTATTTGAAAGAGCAAATTCCTTAAAAAATACAAAAACAAAATAAAAGGGTTGGGTTGTGTTATTAAAAGCACCATATATTTGTAAGGACTGCAGTGATACCATCCTTTATTTTATTTTATTTTTAAAAATCATGTTATTCTTATTCTTAGTAGGTAGCATAACCCTTTGGGTTTTATCACGACAGCACAATTTCATTGCGCTGCTACAAATAAATACGGTGATTTATATCTTGATATATTTTTAGATTCGGAGATTAATAATTATATAAATTTTTTATAATTTTATAAAAAATCAAATTTATAATTATTAAAAAATAAATTTAATATCTCCCTAATTAAACTATTTACAATGGCATGATTGTATTATTTCTAGAAGTTGTTTTTTTTTTGGGTGATATATTTTTAAGAAAACGTAACTACTTGGATGTTGTTGTTTTTTTTGTTTGTTTGTCCAGAACGTATGCTTTTCAGAGAGCTTTGGATTGTGACAGGGTGGAGAGGGAAAGGACACGATATTTTCTCTTCAAGTTGGGTTCATGTAAGCAATTTTGAGAGATAAATTAATATTTATTTAAACATAGAAAGTACACAGAACTCAGCCCACTGATCACTTTTGTCTTGACAACCAGCTGGTGAGTCTTCGTTCGTTCATAGTAAGACGCACAAACAAATTGCTCGCTGCTTGAGAATGGGATGATGCCCACATTGTAATGTTTGGTTTGATAAAGAGATGCTTCTCCATCATAAGTCGTGTTTCCATCATGAAGTCGTCAAGTTACCAATTTATCCATGCGCTTGAAAACACGTTTAGAAGGTTCCAAATTCTCATAATTGAAATGGTTGATAATGGACTCCAGACGTGGTTTTTTCTTTATTGTTCAGTATTTAAACATGGTTTCCTTTTTTATTAGTTGTTGAGAAATTAATTTTAAAAAATATAAAATGAAAGTTGATTCTAAATATCTTTTTTATAAAAAAATTACAACAATTATGTTTTGATAAAGATTTTTTTTTTAATTTAGACCTGTTCAACTACCAGATCAATCGAGTTAGACTAGGTTTTGCAACTATGATTAAAATTACCAAGTTTCCTAAAACACATTCAAGTAGTGAAAATAATAAATTTAAAGTAGTTTTAGAATCTCAAAGTTCTTATTATATAAATTTAGAGTTCTTTAGAATTTATATAAAGATTACATGAATATCAAATATTTTTTCCAGTATTAAATATTTACTTTACAGCTACGTTATCACAAACCACAAATCATTTAAATATTCAATATATAACAATAACTCACATAAACTATCAATAAAAAAATCTTCCAAATCTTTTTAATAGATAGAGAAATTTTTATATTTTTTAGTGCTATCTCTTCTTTTTTTCTTTTTTGTATTTTATGTGTATTTTTGTACTCTACTCTACTCAAAATAGAAAATAAAAAAACATAGCATTTTATTTATAAAAAAACCTAAAAATTCTAGAAATTGAAAGATATTAATTTTTCTATTTTCCCCTCAATATATATTATTCTAGGATAACTTTAGAAATTTATTCAATCAAATCTCTACTTAATTTTTTATAGGTCTAGAATTATAATCTCATGTATTAATTATATTCTAGATTTTAATTTATAAAATTTATTTACAATTAAGTCACATATAATTAATCATTCCATTTTAATTTCTAATTAATGGTTATTATATATGTAACCCATTATATTCTCTGATAAGTTAATCTGAATATAAATCATAATCTAATCATAAAATAAGATTAAATAAATTATATAATCTATTTTATTATCAATTCCATAATTAATTGATTTATATTTGAAGATTAAGTACAATGTCTAACAACTTATCATGATTTCTTAAATATTAAAAAAATTATAAGTAATTCGACCTAACATTTTAGTACTTGTTTCTTGGTGTAATTTTTTTTTATCAAGAATATTCTTATTTGGATATTATAATATGAAGTATATTTGCCTTGTTAAATTATTTTAGTTCTCAACATTATAATTATCATACGTGAACATGTAACGTCAAGATCAAGGACTCGCTACTTAGTTGTTCAGTTTAGACTCACTAAGGGACACAAGTGGACTAGTTTTATATGAAATTCTAAGATGAATAATAGGTTATAGTTAAGGAAGATATTAATATCCCTACCGTACCTTACTTAAGGTAAGTTGTATTGCATGGTTTATAAGTTGCTTAAAGATATTGATGAATTCCTAACCGATGTCCATCTATGACTTAGAATAAAGCTTTATTCTCGTGAATAAATTTGACATTTCGAGTATATTATGGGCTTTTATGCCTAAATAAATTCTTATGAGAACAATACATGTAGGTGTTTTGACATGGTTCACCTATTCTAAAAGGTAAAAAAAGAATTCACATCTCATATATTGTGGTGAAAAACAATCACAGTTAAAATTGGTGAATATTCTAAATAATTTTGGGAATTTTCTAGTCAACTTCTGGTATTTAAATGTCAGTCTTCTTGTAGGTCCAGTATTTATACTAGAATGTTGACCATTAATTCTCATGAATTAAAATTTATTTGGGTCATTTAAATAGTAATCATGTTTTCATGAATTCAATAAATTAAATAATAAATTTAAAAGTGTATGAAAAGATATTTTTTTATTTTTTTGTGTAATATAAAATATGTTAAATCGTACCATATGTTTATATATTATTTTTTTTAAGCAAAATATAATTTTTATCTTTAAAGAGACCTAACTGAATGCACATCAAATATAATATATTTTTAAAATGAAAGATTTTTTTATAAATTTTTGAGATTTTAACGAAAAGTGAGTATTTTAATATTACGTTAGCATCTTATAGTGTAAGTGTAAATGTACATCTCTGATATTAAATAAAATTGCTAGAAAAATATGTGAAGAAGCCATAAATAATTTTAAATGGTCTTTGAAATTTTTTAGAATCTTTTAGGAATTTATTTGAGGTATGCTTAGTAAAGAAATATTTTTATTTAAAATAAAATTATCAAAATACATATAAGGGTGTATTTACCAAGCAAATCCTCAAATAAAAAATTTCTTAACAAAAAAGTAACCAACCAAACAGTGTTTGGATACTTGACCCAAATGCAAAAACAATTGGGTTGCCTTGAAAACACTGGTTTATGAACCAAACTAAAATCCATTATTACATTCGAAACCCTTATTTCAACCATAAAACAAACCAAAGACTATTGGTTTGATCTAAAAAATAAACCAAGAATCAAAATAAATTAAATTTAAAAAAATACATAAAAAATCAAATTATTTGTCAAAATATATCAAACCCCCCCCCAAGAAAAAAAAATGAAGAACACCTATAAACATTCAAACCAAACTCAGTAACATAAATCTCAATCCAGACAAGTCTTCAAGCAATCAAAGTTAATGTTTTATTTTGTTAAAAGAATCAAACATTCATTCTCTTTGATTATCAAAGAATCAACATGATTTAATCAAAATAGATTTTGGTTCAAAACCAAAATTCTGGAATTAAAAATTCATTAAAAAAACTTGTTATTAATGTATAGAGACCCTAGATTATCAATTAGACAAGTTATATAAATATGTAGAGATAAAAATCAAATTAAAATGAAATATAAGATTATTATTTAAGATAATATTTTTCGGATGAACATGAAAATTATTTAATAGTGAAAATCCATAGATGCTTAAGTTGTGACAAAGTGAGAAATCCCATTTGAAGCTTTAAACTTCTAGTTTTTTTAGCTTAACAAACCACATTATCATGTTCATATATGTTTTAATTAAAACAAATAACAAAAAAAAAACCTTACAATTCATGGAAAACATACATGAAATTCCTAGTACCAAAATCATAGTCTTATAGACAAACAATCAGTGCAATAAATTTACATCAAAATTGACTCTTTAGGGTAAAAACAAGGTTTAAAAACTAACAACATGAACTAACAACCTAGAAATAGTCATCAAACAACTATTGTTATTTTTAACATATTATAAATTTTTTTTATCTTTATAAAAATAACAATTAAATGTTTCATGAATATCTATAAAACATTAATAACTAACTCAAAGCAACATCAAGTAAAAAAAAATTATTTTCATGTAATAAACAACATTCAAGCTTAACACCATGTGACACCAAAACCAACCTAAAATATTATTAAATATTAAAAAAGCATGAATAGGTAAGCTATATAGACCCCGCCCTTGAGTTATTATATGATTATATCTTTTTCAAACTTAATAATTATAAATTGTTGTTTTTCTTCCATTTTTTCTTTATTTTTTTTATTTTTTATTTTTTTTTCAAAGCTTGTTAGACATGTTAGGCGCTTGAGTCTTCATACTAAAATCTATTAACATCATATTTCTCTATATTTTTATTTTTTTATAATGTTTTCTTATTTTTTTTATTAATTCAATTAAATATTGATGAAAACTTAACTTTTAAATTAAGATGAGAGGATTGTGGATAAAAAATGACAGTTAGAAGCTCTTTTATTATATTGGTTTCGCAATTATTGTTTTGGTACATAGTAGTTTTGTTTTGCCACGTCAACATCATCATCTTCTGGTGATTTAGTGTATCCCTGATCATCGTGAATTATGGAGGCTGCATCACAATCTTGAAAATGCCCCCTGACCTCATTGTGTGTGTGTGTTTTTTTTAATATAATAATATATTATATTTTTTATTTTAAATGTCAATCTATTAAAATAATAATAAAATTATTAAAACAATAATTTTAAATAAAAAATTAAAATTTTAATAAACTCGTCTCAATACAAAACAAGGTTTATGTTTTATTGATATTTACACAAAAAAAGCTTTATTTTTTATTGATATTTAAAATGTAATAGTGTTTTTTTCAAAATATTTTTAATTAAAAATATATAAAAATAATATATTTTTTATTTTTAAAAATTATTTTTAACTTTAACAAATGAAAAAAAATAAAAATTAATTGAAAGAAAAAAAATAAAAAAAGACTTATTGCATGATATAACCAAGGTTTTTAAAACCAACGGGTGGTTGACCGACTGAAGATCCAAGTCATGAATTTTGATAGGGTCATAAAATTACCTAGATTAATTCTAATTTTTTTTACAAATCAAAACAATACTATTTTAATAAAAAATAATTAATAAATTATAATTAGGTTTTTTATTGGATTAACCAATTAGTTCAACTATATTTTTAATTACCTTTATTTTTTTATAAATCCATCTTAATTAATTTTAGTATTGAATCATTTCACCAAATCTGAATATAAAAACTATATAAATTTTGATTATTGGATTACAGAAATATCATGATATTATCATTACGCATCTTTCTCTCTCTCCTCGCATGCATCTCTTTCTTTTTAAAACTTGTTATACCTTTCTTGTTAAGCTATTTAACCTTCAAGTCTTCACAATGAGATCTATTAACATGGTATTTTTCCATGTTTTTCTTATCTATTTTTCTACAGTTTTTTCTTATTTTTTTTGTATTTTTCAAGGTATATTTATATGATTTTTTTTTTATATAAATGCAATCAAATGTTGATAAAAACTTAACTCTTTAATCAAAATAAGAGCAAATGCAATAAAAGCTGACAGTTGTTTTGGTCCATAGTGGTTTTGTTAAAAACCATCTCTAACCTTTTAATCTTTAAAAGGAAGGTTTTAAAGGCTCCTGATAACAACTCTTGCAAGCTTTAAAGTATGAACACGGGTAAAAAAAGAGGCCAGTGGAGAGGTCCAGCAATTTTGCCACGTCGACATCGTAATGTTCTGGTGATTTAGCGTATCCTTGATCATCATGAATCATGAGGCTGCATCACAATCTGACGTAATGTACCTGATAATTCCTTTCATGAACAAAAAAAAAAAAAATTCTTAAATTAAAGAGAGAAAAAGAATCTATATCTCCCACATTTATCTCCTCGGCCGTGGAAGCCCCACCGTCCGCTGGCCTTTTTAGACGAGAGATTGTAATAATCTGCTCATTTAACACGATTCTCCTCCTTGTCTGCGGCAGCTTTGGAATGAAACGGTGCTGGCATGTAAATGAAACGCTAATGTTGTTTTCTCTTAATTCATTTTTTTATATAAGCAAACCATAATAATAACATTAATGGTACAAGAAAAAAACAAGTATGGGTCTGATTCAGTGAGGAACGCATAAAGATTTTCTCACCACGTGGCCGGCTGTGCTGTGCACCTGTCACTGTTTTCTTCATCCCTGCAACATTCATCACATTCACGTAACTCACAGGCAAACTGATCAGAAGTTTTCCTGTAGCGTTGTTACTGTGCAACCTGTTATTTTCATTTTTATTTTTAAAATAATTTTTTTAAAAGATATATTAAAATAATATAATTTTTTTATTTTTAAAAAATTTATTTTTTATATTAACACATTAAAACATATATATAAGAGAAAAAATTTTAAAATTTGATCAACCCCGTTTAAAATGCAATGGGCGTAGATATGTTCACTTTGCAAAGTTTCTTCCTTGGTCACTCAAAATTTTATTCTACTCCATTATGGCCATTGAAGTTATTTTTTTCAATTTGGTCCTTGACAAGTCCCTTTTTGTTGCTCTGGATTTTTTTTATTTTCCTTGAATTGCATATAATCTTTTATCCCTAGGTGTAATAAATCATCTCAAGGTTGAATGCCATGTCAATTTTACATTCGAAGTTTTGAAATTATTGTCAAAGATAAAATTAAAAGAATAAAAATTAAAATTAAAATTTTCATAGACAAAACTCGAGAGCCTTTTTTATTTTTAATGTTTGAGGTGTGCATAAATGTACACTTTGGTACCTTAATTTTAGTTTTTTTAATTCGGTCCCTTAGTATTTTGGATTTTTCCTATAGGCCTTAAACTTCACTTGTCTTGTAATTAATTAAATCTCTGGGTCTTAAAAGAGAAGAGAGAAAGTCATTTGAGAAATTTTAAGTAGAGAAAAGCCTTATGGAATATTGAGAAAAATTAATAACCTTTTTCATTTTTCTGTGATAATTAATAATTTTAATTTTGATATTTATAATTTTCTTGTGATACGAACCTTTAATAATGTAAAAAAAATAAATTACATTAGAGATTAAAAAATATTTAAAATTTGATTTGATTTTAAATTTATGAATATATTATAATAATTATTTTTATTCAATCTTCGTGAAGAAAAAATGATGGAAATATCTAGGTTTCTAAAACCTGATTTTTTGATTTTTTTGATTTACATGGGGTGTCCGGGCCAGCTTACGCGTACCACGACTAATCCCCACGGCCCACTGAATACCCTGCAAACCCAGTAGACATGTAAGGCACCACGGGGTAACAGGCGTGCACGCCAGGGCTCGAACCCAGGTGCAGTGGAAGGAAACCAACCCCTTCCACCAGCTCTAGAATGCATTAGCCCTAGACCAGGCCAACCCTGATTTTTCGATTTTGAAACAGCCGCTGGTGGCAGCTATTAAAAAAACAAAAGATGGCAGACAAATAGCATTAGCGTCTATCATGGCTGGAGACACGTTGTTCAAAGAAGTTAAATAATAAATAATAATAATTAAAAAAAGAAAAGAAGAAGAAGACATCTTAGTCTTAAAATGGGCCAAGCATGCATATTCGGCTCATGTACGCTTGGCCGATCAGTATTTTTTTATTTGAATACTTTTTAGATAAATTTATTTAAATGATGTTTATGTAATTATAATACCTTTGATTATTTTAAGTAATCCTAGTGACTCACATAGTAATATTATTTTTTTTAAAATAATTATATATAAATTTAATATGTATTGTTTTCTAAATAAAATATATATTTTTTAAATTTTTTATTGCGAATTTTCTATATAATTCTTCTCAACATTTCATATGTATTGTTTTATTAAAAATTGCTTCTAAGATTATGGTGTGCTTTGTTTTATTAAAACTTGCTTTTAGGTATGCTTTTGTTTTTTTAGAAGAAAAGGGAGGGGGCATTTCACGAGAGGCAGCCTTTCTTTTGCGTTCCAAGGGGCAGGAGGTCAAAACCACACCTATATATTTAAATTGCTTGTAGTTCGGCGTTAATAATAAAGTATGCGCGGAAGGGTGTGATTCTACAGTGCAAAACACTCACCCATACCATCGACCAGGGCAGTATTGAACCCTTAACTTTCTATTATTGTGCGCTTTGATTGCAAGATTAGCTTCTAATTGCTTTAAATTTATCCGTTAGGAATAAAATTAAAAGAAAAGGTATTGGCATGGATTCTTGATTCAACAGGTTATAAGTTATTAATATAATTTTTTTTTAAATTAATATAGTTGTTAGGGATAGTTTGCGCGTGTCACCACTAATCCTACGAGTATTGAAATTAACAATCATGTAAATTTTTAGTGGTCATTAATTTTTTATGCTTATATTTATTATCCAAGTTGTAAATTTTACGACTTAATATGGGTTAATATTGTTTGTTATTATTATTTCATTTTATTTTTTAAGGGGTTTTTTTTTTCAATTTAATTCTTTATTAGTTTTTTATTTGCACATCTAAGTTAGGGCTAGACAATATTGAAATGATAGAGATTTTTCTTTTTAATTAGATTATCATTTGAGTGAAACAGCTAGTTTTCCGTCTGTTAGTTTTGTCAAACAAGTAACACCAATTATTATATTTTATTTATTAAATTTCATGGTGGTTGATTAATTTATTTTAATACAGTAGTCGGGTTTTAATTATCATATTTCATCGCAAACAGGTAAAAATAACGACGTTCATATCTTTTGATACAGTTAAATGCTTTTTATTGTACCAGCAGCGAAGTGCGGGCCAAATACTCGTAGGAGATGTAATGTCAAGGAATTCAGTGTTAGAGATTTGAAAAATGATTGAATATAGATGTTGAAGGGATATTCAGAACTTAATATCTGTGATGGATCAACTTCTTACAATTCCTTATCCAACCCCTCGGAATATTGTTTCTCTAAAAAGAGTCGGTATAAATCAAACTTTGGCAAGGCTACATTGTATTCAGCTAGCCCAGTGGAAATCATGGTTTTCCATTGTCTATCCACGATTGTAGCTTCTAAAACCAGGAATTACCCCATCAGGACTGGAGTTGTGGTGATGAATGCTTCCATCTGTATGTTGGTTAGATCAGTCTTCCTACTTCGTTCCTTATTCTCTAACATGGATTCCTGCCATTTCTTTTGATTATCAGCTATGGATTCCTGAAGCTCTTGATGGATGCCTCGTATATATTCGCTCATCAAGCCTTCTACAGTACTGTTCTTCCACAGCCTTCATCTTATCATTCTTCACCATTTGTTTAGTTCTAAGCAAGGCAAGAGCTGATTGATGGTCTTGGATTGGCTCTGATACCAACTGTTATAATTAAGGTTTCCCTTGGCAAGAACTGAAGGATTCAAGAGAAACAGAGAAGAATAGAAGAAGAAAAACAAGAGAGAGAGTTACAGAAACAACTATTCACTTTATGGCTTGACTATCACGTTTCTTATTACAAACTATTATATGCAAGATTTCGCTACTTTCCAACTGCGTATTACCTAACAACTAACTTAGTCTTACGCGTCTAGCTAACTGCTGTTGCTGCTGTTATACCTTCATGCAGCTGCTGATGCTTCCAATCATGCTAACCTGCTACGTACTACCTACCACCTGCAGTTGTTGTACACGTCTAACTGACTGTTGCTGCTGCTGCTACCTTTAACTCTTGCTGCTATGCCTTCATGCTGCTGCTGATGCTTCCAATCATGCTAACCTGCAGTGTACTACCTACCACCTGCAGTTGTTGCCACTATTCTACCATTCCATGCTAACTTTGCTGCTGATAATTCGTTACCTCAATGCTTTTCTCGAGACTGCAGTTGTATAACATCTCATCAATGCTTTTCTCGAGACTAGTTGTGTAATCTCTCGAGTTCCGGTTATCACTGTGAGGGAAGCGCCAGAGGGTCTGGCGGCGGTCGACCATGGATGAGTTCAGTCAGTGAGGGAAAGGGCATTGATCAAAACTGGGAATCAAAGAAGGCGAACCAAATCTAATAGAATTGGGTTTGTGGTGAAGTTAGATCCAATAAAATTGTTTTTAATCAATTACTCTATCTCCTCTATATGAGGCATGTAATCACTTTTTTATTTGAAAAATTTAAAGTTTTGACATTATAAGATTTCAAATATTTACTAATAAAAATATGTCTTTGGTACCTAATTAAGAGGTTATTGGTAATTTATTTATTGATAGCATCATTGACGGAATACTTCTATCGGCTTTCCTTTCGTTGGTAATATTATTTTTTGTCACTATTTCAGTCGATACCATGAAAAATATTTGCTGATGGTTTTATAAATGAAAATTGTGAGCAAACAAAAAAGTTTTCCACTTGAAATATACTGACAAATTTTTCCCGTCAATAATAGTGTGGCATACCGACGGATACATATCATCGGTGAGTATTTGAAATACTGACCGAAAATATCTGTCTGTACTGATTAGTATTTAAAAGTGCATTTTTATCAAGGTTTTATATCATTATTTTGCATTTAAGTATTAATAACTTCTTAACTAAAGCATGTTTTATATTAACATATCTAACAATATAAAATACTTTTAATTTATAGTAAATCTTCATTTTAAACACAAGTCTATCACATAAATGAAAGGATTAATTAATAAATTTAAGAACTGAAATTGAAATGACAAAGAGATGATCAAATTTAAAAAAGAGATGCCCTTACAGTCCAAACTGGAATACTGTTTGATAATTGGGTCATATCTAGAGCTATAGATCTCAGATTTAAGTTTACTTTATATAGATGGAAAGGTAAGACATAGGCCTACAACTTTAATATGGAATCCAAGATTTAATAAGGTCATTTTCAAGTCCAAATTATAGCAATAATGAAGAAGTCTGAATATGCCTTGCAGCCTGAATATTGTTTAGTGTTTGTCCTATATTTGGAGTTCTAGAAGTTCAAATGACCTCTATTATTTTTTTTTGGAAAGTTGAGATAATTTTCTACAACTTTCATGTTTCAAGTGGTTTCAATTCTGACATTATCAATGACGTTTTAGGCAAATAAGAGAAAATAAGGATTGTCATCAAGTCAAGAGTTGGTCACCCACTTATCAATTAGTCATTAAATCAATAGTTCCTAATTTTGGCCTATAAAAGAAGGTATTTGCCATGCATTTAGAAATCTTGGTCTCCAGATCAAGATCATGCTTTTACTTTCTCTCTTTGTATTGCTTATGTTTTGCTTACATTAATATTAAGTTTATGCCTTTTATTAATATTAAGTTTATGCCTTTCATTTTTTTTTTGCTTAGTTAACTTTTATCTTATTTATGTTCTTATTTTGTTTATTTATGTTTTTTTTTCTTATGATTAGCTAAGTTTATTATTTCAAGATGAAAAGGTTACACTAATGGTGTAAAAATAAGTATAGTGTAAACTTAACATGAACTTTAATGTTTGATGCTAATATGTTTTGTATTTGTTATCTTGTTCACTCTTTAATACTTTGCTTGTTAAATGACTAATCTAGATTTATATTGTATATCACTGGTACAAAAAATGCTTCACACTTTCATAGCTCATAATGTATGGTATAACTGACACCTGAACTATGAAAGGAACTTGATTTGTTGTTAACATAAGTTATAAACATAAATGCTTGATAATATTTACAAGTATTAACATTATTTGAATAAGATAACTAATACAATCATGTTAACAATTTATAATCTTATTGGAACTTCTTTTATGTGTGGTTTCTAATTGAATAATAAGAGTTTATACTATACTTATTTGACATAACATTAGTAGATCCTCTAACTTTGACATTTGTTGTTATCATTGTCTAACCCTTATGTTAATATTTCATCTCAAAGTTCTCATTAACTTCTTCTTCTTTACTACTACTACTACTACTACTACTACTACTACTACTATTGTTGTTGTTGTTGTTATTGTATTATTGTCATCTATAATTTATACAATTAACCTCCCTATGATTCGACCCTAGTCTTGTCAGGTTATTTATTATTTCAAAATTCCTGCACTTGGGAGAAGACATCAATCTTTTGGTTGTGTTAAGTTTTTGGCACTGTTGCTGGGGAGATAAGTTATAGAAATTATAGTATTTAATTTATTTTCTCTTTTCACTTTTCTTGTATATAACTTTGTTTCTTTTCTCTTGTTTCTTTTTTCCTTTTATTCTATTCCTATATATACACGAGAGTATGGTCACGTGTATTAAGTGGTAAACTTTGTAAGATATCCTCATTATTTTCAGAAAATATAGCAAAAAAAGATAATCAATCATTTCATAATGAGAATAATCATGTTAGAACACTTAAAGACCACATGAATCCCACAAGAACAAATGCATCATCATGCATAGTTTTTCTCCTGATGCATCTCATTTTAATTTTAAGTCGAACATTATTAAACTTTTATCTTCTTTTTATGGTTTAGATTTGGAAAATTCATACTTACATTTAAATGAATTGAAGGAGATTTGTAACACCTATAATAAATTAAATTGTAGCATGAACACCATTAGATTAAAACTTTTTTCTTTTTCATTAAAAGATAAAGTTAAAACATGGCTATAAAATTTGAGACTAGGATCTATTCGTGCTTGAAATGAAATGTAATAATAATTTTTAAAGAAGTTTTTTCCATCTCATAGAGCAAACGTTTTTTAAAATAACAAATTATCACTTTCACTAAAAAACTAGGAGAAACATTTTACCAATGTTAGGATAGGTATCGAGTGCCCTCATCATGGTTTTGAAGTATAGAGATTGGTTTCATATTTTTATTAAGGCTTAACACCTAAAGATAGGTAAATGATTGAATTGATGTGCAATGAAACTTTTGAAGATAAAGACTCTAATGAAGCAATGAAGTACTTAGACTTGTTAGTTGAAAATGTTCAAAATTAGGATACTACAGGCACGTATAAGACTTCAAGTAAAATCCAACCTCATACATGTAATGAAGGTATATACAACCTTAAGGAAGATCATGACTTTTAAGCTAAGTTTGCATCTTTAGCTAGAAAAGTCGAGGCACTAGAATTGAAAAAGAGTGGTCAGTTAAAATCTATTTAAGATATTGCATCTTAAATGTGTGAAACAAATGAATACTCAATCAATGACTATCCAACCTTACCTTTTTTTAAGGATTGTCTCCATGAACTAGCTCATGCTTTAAATAGTTTCTAAATCCCCAATCATAACTCATACTTGCAACATACAATCTTGGTTAGAGAAATCACCAAAATTTCAGTTGGAAGAGTGACAATAAACAAACTTCACAACCATAGTTTCAAGTACATCATAAATTTTAAAAAATTTATGGATATGCACTTTTTTATACTTCACCTCCTAGAAGAAAATTTGAGGAAATTTTATATATATTTATTGAAAAACAAGAGACAATCAACACTTAACTTGCTTAAAGCATAACAAATTTTAAAGATACTCTTGTAAAATTTACATGTGCTCTCAGTTTTCAAAAGAAAGGTAAGTTTCCATCTCAACCACAGTAAAATCCCAAGGGATAATACAATGCAAATGCAAGTAGTTCTAGAAGTCAACACATGGATCAAGTCAAATCAATCATCACTCTTCATAGTAGTAAGGTTATTAAAAAACTCACTCTTGAATCTTATGAGAAAGATAATGAGTCAGTCTTTAAGGGTAAGGAAGATATTAAATATGAATATTGTAAGGAAAAGACTATATCCTTGCCAGCACTTCCATCTCATGTCATGATTGAACAAAAAGAAGTTAATCATGATTGTGAAATTTTTTAGACTTTTAAATAGGAAGAGCTCAAGGATGAAAAAGGCACCAGAAATGTTGTTGTGGATCATTTGTTAAAATTAGCAATAGATTCAACATCCAATATCACACCAATCGATGATTACTTTCTTGTTGAATCTTTACTTTCCCTTAGTTCAATGCTTTGGTTTGCTAAAAATATCAATTTTCTTACTTCAAGATTTTTTCCAACTCATTCAGATAATCAAGACAAAAGAAAGTTTTTAAAAGACGTGTAAAATTTTTATTGGGATGACGCTTACTTATTCAAATATTATCCTGATTAAATATTTCAAAGTTACATTCCTGATAATGAGGTAAGTAGTGTAATTAAAATTTATCATTGTGAGTCATGTGAGAGTCATTTCTCATCAAAGAAAATAATTGTAAAAATTTTACAAAGTGAATTTTATTGACCTACCATGTTCAAGGATTCATGTGTATTATGTAAAACCTGTGAAAATTATCAAAAGGTAGAATTTATTTCAAAACATAGAAAGTCTTTAATTAATCTTCTATTGACTTTTAAGTCTCATCATAGTGGAGATGTGCATTGTGCATTTCATGATTTATGACCTTATTTCCATAAAACAAATGCTTGATATAGTCTTGGGAATCTGACTAAAAAAGACCTTGTTTACTAGGTTTTTAAAAAACTGGATGGGAAGTCTATCTCCGACTCATAGAGGGCGTTTAAGTCATTCTTGGATGTAAAACCAAGGGAAAATGTGAGCCACAATCACAACTACTTGTACACACACACGCTTTTTTAAAAATAAATAAATAAATAAAAACAGAGAGAGAGAGTGTGTGTGAGAGACTCTAACTGACCTATATATAAGTGGTATGATTGCCTTTTGAATTTCTCATCTATAAAATCCTCTTTTCCTTTCTTTTATTTCTACTCAACCTATACATTCAATAAATATAGAAGTGTGTAGAAATGACATGTTCCTCAGGTCATCACATAAGAAATGTTTGTGTTTCGGCGGATCTAGTCTTGGGAAAGAAAAGAAGTTTTTAGAATCAGCAAATCATCTTGTTAAGGTGCTAGCTAATAGAAAGATTCATTTAGTGTATAAAACATGTAGTCTTAGGTTAATTGAAGGTGTGTCAATAGATATATTTTTAGGAGGTAGTCAAGTTTTAAGGGTCGTCCCCTAAACTTTAGCATAAAGGGGCATCACTGGAAAAATAATTGGAGAGGAACTACATGTCTCCACAATGTTTACTTGAATAAATGCAATGTTTAACTATACTGATGCTTTCATTGCCTTACTAGGTAGCCTAGGCACATTCAGAGAGATATTTCATATTTTCTCCTAGGCCTAACTATACATTCACCATAAATTTATGGGTCTGTTAAATATTAATGGTTATTATGACAAGTTATTGTCGTTTCTTGACCATGTTGTGGAACATGTATTTCTAACATCTTTGGTATGACAAATCATATTCTCTGCTCCTACCACCAAATAATTGATTGATCAATTACAATATTTCATTCCTATAATTGATCCTGTCATGAGTTGCATAAATTGGTCATCTATGAAAAGCTATAAAAAGCTTAGATTAGATTTGAGTCTTTATTTGTAAATCTTTATGACTTTTGTTTTTATTATTGTGTTTTGTTATTTCTTATATTTGTTTAAGTGTGTTTTAGGTTGAAGGTGTTCATTATTTTAGGTGATGTCTTCTATACTCTATCTTTCTACTTTAGGACATTGAGGACAATGTCCCATTTTGGTTAAAGGAAGAGAGTAGTAGTTGTCAAAAAAAAAACTAACTGTGTTTGTTATTTCATAAAGTATGTGCAAAATTGTTGTTACTAGGATGATAGAGTAAATGAGCTTTTTTGTTAAAGTAACTCTTAAGATGCATCTCAGTAACCATTTTTAACAAGGTCTATCATAATACTTCTTGAAATATTCAAGTTTACAAACTCTTGTATTATTATTACTTAATTTTACTTATATACTTATTTAACATGTATTCCTAAACCTTCATTTTCACACACACACTTTAATATATGATTGTGGGTTGCACATTGTATTATTACATTATTTATATATTTTTTTGTTAAAGGTAACAACTAAGGGAAAGGAATAGTATATAATTTGTAAAAAAAACAAAAAAAAACAAAAAAATAATGATAATAAATATGTAGATAAATTTGGTTTTGTAGCTTTCTTGATCTAAGTAATTAAGCCCGAAGGGGTATTTTAACACCTAATACCCTAAAGTCAACTGACATGGGTGCTATTAGCTCAAGGTTTGTTACATGGGTTGAGGAGAAAAGCTTGAGAAAATTAAACATTGCACTATTTTATGTATTAGTATTTGCAACCAGAGTTACTAAGCTCGTAGAGGTGTCGCAACACCTAATGCCCTAAGACCAACTAGTTTGAGAGTCATTAGCTAAAAGCTCATTACATGGGTTAAAGATGCATTGTGTTTTAAGTTACATGTATATATATTTATAAAAAATAAAAAAAATCTCAACCCAAGGAAGTTAGCGTTAAACATTAGAAAAAAATTTTGTTTTCTTCCACGTAAAGCCTCATAACTATGTGTTGATATATTGAGCACAAGAGAAAGGTTTATTAATATCTTATTTAAAAGGTATTGAATAGTTATATAAATTTAATGAGAGTTTGTTTATCCGGATAGATTAATGGAAGTTGAATGATGAATACCTTATTTTGTGAAATTTACAAATGATTTTTCTAACGCTTTGAAGAATAGGGACTAGTAATAGCTCGTTGGAGGGGTGTGATTAGTATTTAAAAGTGTATTTTTATCAAGGTTTTATATCATCATTTTGCACTTGAAGTATCAATAACTTCTTAACTAAAACATGTTTTATACTAACATATCTAATAATATAAGATACCTTTAATTTATAGTAAATCTTTATTTTAAATGCAGGTCTATTATATAAATGAAAGGCTTGATTGATGAATTTAAGTACTAAAATTGAAAGGACAAAATAATAACTAAACATAGAAAAGAGATGCCGATGCAGTTTAAACCAGAACACTATTCGGTAATTAGTTCATATTTGGAGTTGTAGATTCAGATTTAGGTCTACTTTATATGAATGGAAAGGTAAGACATAGGCCTACAACTTTCATAGAGCCTAATATTTAATAAGGTCATTTTCAAGTCCAAATTATAGCAACAATGAGGAACTCTGAATCTATCTTACAACTCGAATATTGATTAGTGTTTTGCCTATATCTGAAGTTCTAAAATCCTAAATGACCTTTTTTTTCCAGGAAAGTTGAGATAATTTCCTATAACTTTCATGTTTTCAAATGATTTTAATTTTGACATTATCAATGACGTTTTGGGTAGACAAAAGAAGATAAGGATTGTCACCAAGTCAAGAGTTGGCCAACCACTCATCAATTAGTCATGAAATCAATAATTTCCAATTTTGATCTATAAAAGGAGACATTTGCCATGCATTTAGGCACCTTGGTCTCTAGATCAAGATCATGCTTTTTATTTCTCTCTTTGTATTGCTTATGTTTTGTTTTCATTAATATTAAGTTTATGCCTTGCATTTCCTTTCCTTTACTTGGTTAACTTTTATCTTATTTATGTTTTTATTTTGTTTATTTATGTTTCTTTCTTTCATTATGATTAACTAAGTTTATTATTTTAAGGTAAAAAGATTACACTAATGGTGTAAAAATAAGTATAGTGTAAACTTAAGATGAACTTTAATGTTTGGTATTAACATGTTTTGTAGTTATTATTTTGTTAACTTTTTAATACTTTGCTTGTTAGATTACTAATTTAGATTATGTTGTATAGCACTTGGTACAATAAATGCTTGATACTTTCATAGCTCATAATATATGGTATAACCAATACTTGAACTATGAAAGAAACTTGATTTGTTGTTAACATAAGTTATAAGCATGAATGTCTGACAATAGTTACAAGTATTAGCATTATTTGAATAATATAACTAATATAATCATGTTAACAATTTATAATATGATTGGAACCTCCTTGTGTGCGGTTTTCAATTGAATAATAAGAGTTTATACTATACTTGTTTGACATACCATTAGTGAATCCTCTAACCTTGACATTTATTGTTATCATTGTCTAACCCTTACTTTAATCTTTCAACTCAAAGTTCTCATCAACTTCTTCTTTATTGTTGTTGTTGTTGTTGTTGTTATATTATTGTTATCTATAATTTATACAATTAACTTTCATGTGATTTGACCTCGGTCTTGTTGAGTTATTTATTACTTCGACACTCTTGTACTTGGAAGAAAATATCAATCTTTTAATCATGTTATGTACATTCATCGGTTATTGTGACATGCACTATCAAAGATCGACGGATTAAGTCTATTGGTAAAGTTGTCCGTGAGTGTGTAATACCAATTGAAGATATCTGTCTTTAAATTTATTGGTGACTATGGTAGCTACTATCAAATGCCAACAAATATATTCCGTTGGTAAAACCCTTTGTGATTATTTTTAAATATATTTTAAAAAATTATTTAGAATACATAATATAAAATTATATTAATTAATGGTAATTTAAATCAAATATGCAAATAATTTTTTTATTAAACATCAAAAATAAAAAAATAAAGTTACATAATATTCATTACAAACTGAATGTGTTTAAAAAAAATATTAATAATATTTATTACAAATTAATATAAAGGTGGAGCTGGAGGAGGAGGAGGAGGCTGGTGGTTATATAGCCAAAAAGGATGAGGTGCATATGTATCACCACTCTATGATGCCATGTTTATGATCATTTTGTGAAGCTGATCATGATTTGCTTTGAGCTGTGCATACTCCGCTTTGAGTTATGCATACTTCGCTGATAGGTGGTTGTATTTTTTGGTGAGTTGAGTCATGTGTTATTGCAAGACCATGAACCCCTTAAATTGAGTGTTAGATATTGATTGGGAGCTCCTAATAGTTAAAACATTACGAGTTACTTGTAAGTTCTTGATTGTAGTGTTGAAGAGCTTAGAAACTTGATTTTTATTGGGTCCACTAGACAATCCAACCTCCATCCACAAATTCGAATCGAATTCCTGAGGAGTTAAAGGATTATCCTGAAAAGGAAAAAAGTAATCATATTTTTAATTTAATAAAAATAATAACTTACAAAATAAAATGGTTGAACAAACATACCACTAAGTGTTGAGCACGGTTGTCAATGAACTGTTGCGTCCCCTTTTGACGGATTTGACTCCGTACGTGCATCTCAACAAACAGCTCCATCAGGTTTAACTCACATCAAAGAGATGCGGCCTATAATGAAAAAAGATTAATTAATAATAAATTAATTTAATGATATATTTTATTTAAATTAATCTCACTATTTGTTTCGCATATGCAACAAAAGAAACAGAGCTGCCGATGTGCATTGTCACCAAGCCATGAATTGACCGATTCTGGTTTCCATCACCGTATTATGAGCATCGTATGAACCACTCAAACATCACGTGCTCAAGATAGTGCGGCCATATATCTTCCGTGATGTATATCGTTCTAGCCTAGGAGACCCTATCTCTCGTAGTTTTTTTTTGTCTTTTTTTATGCTTCATACCAAAAATTACACAACCTACTTTCATAGCAAGAAATTACATTTTGAAACATAAATTTTAATCTTATAAAGTCTCGTATTTTTTTTCTATATTACCTAGTTGCCGCGTGATTTTCACACCTTCCTCACAATAGTGTCTTACATGCTGTCCTAGTCGAATTTCTCCTATGTATAAATAATTAATTTTAAATAAACATAATAATTTATTTATAATTATATTAATAATTTATTAGAAATAAGTTGAAAATTAAAAATTAACACCAACTTCAAATCTATCAAACCATGCATCAATTTGAGGTCTCCATTGAAGATGTTTGGATACCTGACTCCATTAAAATAATGGAATCTCCATCGACAATTTAAAATTCAATGATATTACTTAAATGACCTCAATGTTTGTGAACCTGAAAATAAATTAAATTAATGAAATATTGATTAGTTGTTCATAAATTATGTTATATTTTTTTTTAACAAAACTAAAATCTTAACAAACTTACATTCAAAGGTCGTTCTTCCACTATGCCTTATACTTGCAGATGAATTAATTTTGTTGGGAAAGCATGCCACCACTACGCTGTGAACCCGTATTGGAAGAGGCAACATAGGTTAATAGTGCAGGTGGCGTAGGTGCCTCTTCTTGATAGGCACCTTAGGATATGTCATCCTCGTTACTAGAAGAATTAGCTGAGACCATATATGAGCGACGAACTGTGGTTTTCATTCTACACATCTATATAATTGTATACAAATAATTATATAATTAAATTTGATTTTTTTTAAAAAATTCGACAGTACATTTCCTATACTGGATATTACCCAAATTCACAAACTTGTAAATATTGACAAAAGCCACAACCAATTGACTCCAACTATACTAATATTGTATATAACATAATATTTATACATATAACATTCATACTAATTACAAGGTAAATTCAACATTAACAACATATTCAATCATATATAAATACAAACAATAAAAAATATTCAAAAAATTCAAAAAAAAACTATAGACTAACAAATAAAATTAATGCAAATAATTGAACACAAATCATAATTACTAATTATTCCAACATATTTAATTACTTATTCTAAAGTAAATTCAACATTAACAATCACAATTCAACAAATTATTCAATCATGATATAAATACAAACAATAAAAAATATTCAATAAATTCAAACAAAAAACTCTAGACTAACAATTAAAATTAATGCAAATAATTAAACACAAATCATGCAATAATGTAGTAAAATTACTAATTATTCCAACATATTCAATTACTTATTCTAAGGTAAAATCAATATTAACAATTATAATTCAACAAATTATTCAATTATTATGCCAATACAACAATAAAATATATTGAATAAATTTAAAAAAAATATATATAGATTTTAGGAATGAAATTTTTTTACCTTAATAATGTGTTTATTTCAAGACTTTATCTACATTATAAAAATACACCAAAACAAATAACATAAAAAAATAAAAATAGCTAAAAGAAAATAAAAAAAGTAAAATGAAATAGAGGAAACACATACCTTTTAATCTGATAAAGATTCAGAAGAAAACTAGCTAGAGATTGCAGGTAAAAGTCTTGAAGAAATGAGAAGAAAAAAAATCAAAACTGAAAGGTGAAGAACGGAGCAGATGAAAAAATGAATTGAAAGGGCAATCACTAGGATTTATATAATATTTTTTTTGTAGATTCATAGAAAAAAATTAAAAAAATATTATTTTAATTTATTTTGTCGGTGAAGTTTTGAAAATCCATCAATAATTTTTAAATTTTGCACCAACATTTTATATTACCCTATGTTTTTTGTTGTTCGTCGGTAATTTTGTTGGCAAAATAACATGATCAGAGATGCATTTAATGCACTGCTTTTTTGAACTCGCACGGTCTATTGGTGATGTTGTTGGTAATAGTGACCCGTCGACAACATATTGATGGATTCCCGTCCATTGGTATATGAAATGTCAATGGACATTTGTCTATCAGTATAGACATCGATGATAGTGGCATTTCAAGTAATTATTTCTCAACTCTCTATGAAATGCCGACGGATGTTTATTCGTCGGTATGGACGTTGATGATAGTGGCATCTTAAGTAATTATTTCTCAACTCTCTATGAAATGCCGACGGGTGTTTGTCCATCGGTATGGATGTTGATGATAGTGGCATTTCAAGTAATTATTTATCAACTCTCTATGAAATGTCGACGGATGTTTGTCTGTCGATATTGATGTCGGTGATAATAGCATTTCAAAAAATTATTTTTTAACTCTCTATGAAATGCTGACGAACATTTGTCTGTTGGTATGGACGTTAATGATAGTGACATTTCAAATAATTATTTTAATGGCTAAACTCTCCTTCGCATAAAACAATAACAACAATGCTTAAACAATACATAAACTTATAAAACAAATATTTCATGTTTCAAATATATCATCTATAATATATATTAAATGAAAAAAATGTTTTATATAAGGCTTCATTCTGATAGTTAGTTTGAATTTTCTTCTTCATTGTTAATTGAATAGTCATCACCTTCATCACAATCTTCAATATGGATATCATCATCTTCATCGATATTGCTTGTCCGCTAGAGCTTAAAATAATATTCAACTCCTTTACATCAACATCAACAAGACTATCATCTAAAATATGAAAATTTGAATTTTCTTCTAAGTCAGTCGAAGGATCAACTCGGTATGGTTTAACTAACTCATTAACTTGAAAGGCTTTATCTCGCACACTTGTGTCTTCATTCTCATCATGAACAAACTCGACACGACCCCTGGGTTTTGTTTTTAAAACAAAAAATCAATCCACTCTTGATCGATTCTTTCTAATGGAAAGGATGTATATGTGATAAACTTATTGACATTGCTTTGCGAAAATAAAGACATCATTTACATTGCGGAGTCTAGCTTTTGAGTTGATTTCGACCATATCATAGTGCGGATCAACTTTGATTCCTCTGTTAGTCATGTCATACCAATAGCAATTGAATAAAAACATTATATTCTGCTCGTTATGATATTACAGTTTGACGACCTTTTCTAATCTACCATAATAATCAACTTCTAACTCACAACTAGTCAATCCCTTAACATAAAAACTATTATTGTATATCTTTCTTCCATACATGTATTCTTCAGTATGGAAAACATATTCATTAACAGAATATCCATTATAACACTTAACTTTTCTTTTAAGGCCCAATCTTAGTGAAGATAATGACTTGATAACACTTCTTCTCATTTTATAAACCTTGTATATAATGTGTATCAATAAACAGTAAACAAGAATCGTGTAATGACATGCTGATTAGTACTCAAAAGTGCATTTTTATCATGGTTTTATATCATCATTTTGCACTTGAAGTATCAATAACTCCTTAACTAAAGTATGTTTTATAATAATCTATCTAATAATATAAGATACCTTTAATTTATGGTAAATGTCCATTTTAAATGCAGGCCTATCACATAAATAAAAGGATTGATTGATGACTTTAAGAACTTCAATTGCAAAGGCAAAGAGATGATCAAACTTAGAAAAGAGATGTCGGTGCAATCTAAACTGGAACACTGTTCGGTAATTGCGTCATATCTAAAGCTATAAATCTCAGATTTAGGTCTATTTTATATGAATGGAAAGATAAGACATAGGCCTACAACTTTTCTATGGAGTCCAAGATCTGAAAAGGCCATTTTGAAGTCCAAATTGTAGCAACAACAAAGAAGCCTGAATCTGTCTTCTAGCCCGAGCACTGTTTAGTATTTTGGCCATATCTGAAGTTCTAGAAGTCCAAATGAGTTGAAGTTTTTACACAAGATAGCTGAGACAATTTCCTACAACTTTCATGTTTTCAAGTGGCTCTAATTTTGAAGTTATCAATGATGTTTTGGGCAGACAAGAGAAGATAAGGATTGTCACCAAGTCAAGAGTTGGCCACCCACTTATTAATTAGTCATCAAATCAATAGTTCCCAATTTTGGCCTATAAAAGGAGGCTTTTGCCATGCATTTAGGTATCTTGGTGTCCAGATCAAGATCATGCTCTTCCTTTCTCTCTTTGTATTTTTTGTAATATTTATGCTTTGCTTCCATTAATATTATGTTTATGCCTTTCATTTCCTTTCCTTTACTTAGTTAACTTTTATGTTCTTATTTTGTTTATCTATTTTTCTTTCTT
>SRLM01000386.1:614873-712939 GCA_015708895.1 Populus ilicifolia | reverse complement strand
CCCCTTTATTTTTATCCGCCTGAAATTTTCAATCCTGACATGCAATGCAGGCTTCATATGATTTTTTTAATAAATAAAGTATATAATAAGCATTAAGGGATATAAAAAAAATTACATGTATTAATCAAGATTAAAAAATGTGATACGTATGAAAATTCTATAAATATATATTAAAAAAAAACTTCATCCTCATCCCTACTCTAAATAATTTACGATAAATAAAGTGTATAATAATTAAAAATAAAATAAAATTACTCCATCCTCCACCGTCTTCATATTCAAATAAATCACTTATTTTTACCCATCTAGTGTGAAATAAGTTTTTGCATTTTAAAAAACCAAAAAAAAAAAAACATGACTCTATGGATAAAAAAATACTACTTATTTTACCTTTTATGATATCATGGTTTGAAACGTAATAATACGTGGAGTTTAATATAAATAATATATATTATATTATTAATCAAATAATTTTCTCTTTGTAATTAGATAAACATAAAATACCACAGGACCAAATAACTAGGTAAATTCTAAATAACTATAAAATTTATAATATTTAAATTAATAATTTTTAAAAATAAATTTAAAACCTAACCGGTTAAAATATATATATTAGCACAGCAGGTACTTTTAATTTCAAACAAAACTGGGTAGAATTTTTTGTAAGTTTGGATTAAAAGAATCCGCCTTTGGATGTTCGAGCAATACTAATTTGCTTAATAAATAGAAAAATCACTGCATCTTTAGTTATAGATTACTAGTCTCTGCAATAATGTAGTTATTATCATTTTGTTTTTCCAAAAAAAACATCAATAGTCTTATTAATGGGGATAATTCGGTTTTATGGCAAGTTTTACTGGTTATTATTAGATTGGCAAGGGGTGAATTTATCCTTTTTATATCTTTAAACATAGCTGAATACCTAAATTATTAGTAAAATAAAAAAATTTAAATCAGTGTCTAGAAGTTCTTTTAAATTTTATTTTTGTTATAATCAAGTTAAACATGAATAATTTAATTTTTAATAAAAAAAATTATTTAAAAAAAATTACCAGCATGTGAGAATGACTACATATGAGGTTTTGGGTCAGCATTTGAATTGTTTCAGCAACCTCTAGAATCATAAATTGTGCTTATATCATATATCATATGAATTTTTAGTTTGGTTCTAATAATGTTTTTTTTATCTTTGATTTTCATGCATAAACTTTTAAATTATCAAAGTTCTTTCAATTTTTTTTCTTCAAATTTAATATATATTATTTTAATTGTTATTTATTTTATTTGAAATGATTCACAAATTTGATTTTTTTAAAATTTCATCCTCCTTAATTTTTTTTATATATCATATTTAGTTTATATTATTTTTATTGCTATTTTTTTAATCCTTTTATTAACTAATTTTTTTCAATGTTATTCTCAACATTTAATTTCATTTATTTTTATGTCAAATTTGATCCTTATTCCTTTTATTTTTATTTTATAACTTTCAAAAAAATAGTTTTTAATGTTTTTATTTAATTTCATCATTTAACATTAAATTAGCTTAGGTCTAAGCTGAACTCGAGTTTAAAATTTCACAAGTTACGAGTTGGAAAAATTAATCCAGGTTCAGGATATATTTTTTAGTTTACTTTGTTTTTTCTTTTATTTTGTTTATGCTCATGTTTTTTCAATTTCATCCTTCGAGATTTATTTATTTCTTAGATTTTATAGAAGAAAAATAAAATAAATAAATTGTTTAATTGAGTTAACTTATTATAGTCATACTTATTATTTGCCTTGTAAATTTTATCTATTAACTCAAGTAAATACAATATATCTCTATCTTTTCATTTCACCTTTTAAAATATATTATGATTTAGAGAATATTGGATATTAGTAGAAATTACTTTTCAAAGTAATTTTTATTTAAAAATATATTAAAATAATTTTTTATTTTTTACAATTTATTTTTCACATCAATACTTAAAAATATTCAAAAACACAATTAATTTGAATAAAAACAAATTCAAAAATGTGCAAAACTACAATTGAAACATCACGAGGTCAAACACCACCGTAATCCTTGTCCAAAGTTTTAGTTTTAAGCTAAAGCACCTAGTTAGAGGTTAAAACAATGGATTATTTTTTAAAACCAAATCACCATTTAAACAAAGGCAACTAGTTGAAGATTATTTGTTTCTATACCAGGGGTTTGTTAAGATGAGACATATCTGAACAGAGCATCCTGTCCGGAAATGTGTAAAGGGTTGTGATTAGTAATTTAGTTAGATCACAGTTACAATAGTAATAATTCATTAAAACAAAATTTGCTGTCCGTGACAAGTGTTCTATCAAACGAAAATTTTCAGGGCATTTAGAAGTTAGTTTTTAAAATATTTTTTATTTAAAAATATATTAAAATAATATTTTATTATTTTTAAATTTATTTTTCATTTCAGCACATTGAAATAATCTAAAAATAATAAAAAAACAAAATTTTAATAATAAATAAATTTAACCTAATAAATAATAATAAAAATAACCGCGATTTCATTGTTATAAAATCTTACCCAAAATCTAAATCTAAAGTATTTTAAATTTTAAAATAATAATATTTTAATTTAAAAAATCAAGGTTTTTATTACTAACTTAGTCCAGGCTAAACTTTAAACAAGTGAATCGTTAAATTAATACATTAAGTTAGTGAAATTTTATAACATAAACAAATTTGCTTTGTCTTAGAAGATAAGGTATGCTGGTTGTGATACACTTCGAGAAGAAAAGGCCATCTCAACGTGTTCCGAGGGGCAGCCTTTCTTTTGCGTTCCAGGGGGCAGGAGGTCAAAACCACACCTATATATTTAAATTGCGTGTAGTAAACGCGGAAGGGTGTGATTCAACAGTGAAAAACACTCACCCATACCATGGACCAGAGCAGTACTGAACCCTTAACTTTTTATTATTGTGTGCTTTGATCGCAAGATTAGCTTCTAATTGCTTTAAATTTATCCGCTAGGGATAAAATTGAAAGAAGAAAAATATTAACATGGATTATTAATTCAACAGCTTATGAGTTATTGGTTCAGATTATTTTTTAAAAATTAATGTGAATATCTAAGTTAATTTATATATACTATGACTAATATAGTATAGATTATTGATTCGATAAATTATGATATAATATCTGGAGAATTTTTATGATTTTTTTTAAATTATTTTTAAAAAAAATATATTATTATCATTAATTTTTTATTTAATTTAAAAAAATTTTTCATTATTTTTTATTATTTACCTTAAAAAACTTAAGCTTCATTGGAATCATATAATTTTGACCTAAGCTCTTCTAACCACTGGGCCGTTAAGCCCATGCACCTAGGATCATTAAACTCGTGCATCTGGATCTTTTGTGAAGATTTTATTTTCAATTTTTTTTTATTCTTTATCAAGGGGCAACATAAATTTATTAAAAAAATATTGGATATTGGAAATATTAGATCATTAACTTATTAATGCGTATTGTTGATTTGGCTGGTTGTGATATAACATTTAGGGATTTGTTTTATAATTTTTTTCCTTTAATTTTTTTTTAAATACAATTTGATTTTTTGTTATCATTAATTTTTTTATCTAACCTAAAATAAAATAAAAATGTAATTCATCATTTTTTATGAATTATCCTAAAAAAATTATGCCTAATTGAGATCATGTTTTCACCTCAATTTTAAATTTTATTTGTTAATTAAAGTTAAATGAGATAAAATTCTTTTATAATTCTTTGATTCACTTCTAAATTTAATATGATTTGTGTCAATTAAGACTTAACGAAGATCCAGCTATAAAGAAAATATGAAAATAAAAAAGAAAAACAAATTATCCAAATGGACGAACTATTATAATTATATCTATTATCCAGATTATAAATTTTATAACTTAATTTGGATTGATCAAATTTGCCATTATTATTTCATTTCATTTTACTCTCTTGTTTTTTATCTTCTGATTAATTCTTTATTAGTTTTTTATTGTCACATTTAAATTAGGGTTAGGGTTAGACAGAACTAAAATAATATTTTATTTTATTTTTATAAAATCACCATTTGAGTGAGAAAGCTAGTTTTTTATTTGTTCACTTTGTCAAATAAGTCATACTATTTTTTATTTTTTAAAATATTATGATAGTTGACTAATTTATTTTAATATACGGTCATATGCTTTTTAATATTCTACCAGCAGCAAAGTGCAGCCCAACTACTACTGAAATGTCAAGGAATTCAGTGTTAAAGATTTGAAAAATGATTGAATATAGGTGTTGAACGGATATTCAAAACTTAATATCTGTGATCGATCAACTTCTTACCATTCCTTATCCACCCCCTCGGAATATTGTCTCTCTAAAAAGAGTCGGTATAAATCAACCTTTGGCAAGGCTACATTGTATCCAGCTCAGTGGAAATCATGGTTTGCCATTGTCTATCCACGATTGTAGCTTCTAAGACCAGGAACTATCCCATCAGGACTGGAGTTGTGGTGATGAATGCTTCCATCTGTAGGTTGGTTAGATCAGTCTTCCTACTTTGTTCCTTACTATCTAACATGGATTCCTGCCATTTCTTTTGATTATCAACTATGGATTCCTGAAGCTCTTGATGGATGCCTTGTATATATCTTCTCATCAAGCCTTCTACAGTACTGTTCTTCCACAGCCTTCATCTTATTATTCTTCACCAGTTGTTTAGTTCTACGCAAAGCAAGAACTGATTGATGGTCTTGGATCGGCTCTGATACCAACTGTTATAATTAAGGTTTCCTTTAGCAAGTACTGTAGGATTCAAGAGAAACAGAGAAGAATAGAAGAAGAAAGATAAGAGAGAGAGTTACACAAACAAGTATTCACTTTATTGCTTGACTATCACGCTTCTTATTACAAACTATTATATGCAAGATTTCGCTACCTTCCAACTACGTATTAACTAACAACTAACTTACTTTTACACGTCTAACTAACTGTTGTTGCTGCTGCTACCTTTAACTCTTGCTGCTGATGCTTCCAATCATGCTCACCTGCTACGTACTACCTCCCACCTGTAGTTGTTGTACACGTCTACCTAACTGTTGATGCTGCTGCTACTTTTAACTCTTGCTGCTATGCCTTCATGCTGCTGCTGATGCTTCCAACCATGCTAACCTGCTACGTACTACCTACCACCTGCAGTTGTTGCCACTATTCTACCATATCCCATGCTAGCTTTGCTGCTAATTTGTCCTCCTCTATAACATCTCATCAATGCTCTTCTCGAGACTATCTGTGTAATCTCTCGAGTTCCGGTTATCACAGTGAGGGAAGTGCCGGAGGGTCTGGCAGCGGTCGACCATGGATGAGTTCAGTCAGTGAGGGAAAGGGCAATGTTCAAAACTTGGAATCAAAGAAGGGTAGTAGAGATAAAAGGCTTCCTAAATGAATAGCAAGCATATAATAAAATCTCACCAAGAAATGAAATTGAAGACATGAAGCCCATCTCTGCTTAGTGCTAAGACCATCCAAAAATCGACAATCAGTACAGGAGGGGCGGAGGGGTGGGGAACAAAAGCAGCAATCTCAACAATGAGCTCTTTTGATTTGTTTTGCAGCAAAATTAAATGAGACTTTTGAGTCATATAACCTTCTGTTCTGACTGCATTAAAAAAAAAAAGATAATGAAGATTTTGAAAGAAGGGTAAATAACCCCCCTTCTTGCCAATCCATCTTACAAGATTTTGCATTGTTTGTACAAATTCCTTAGCTTTGCAGCACACAGACATCTATCAAAATGAAAAGCAAGAGCTCTTCAACCACTTTACCTAATGAGCAAGTTGAAGATGGTAAGTGTTAGGAACATCCGGAGCTTTGCATTGTGCCCTCTGAACCAGGCAACAGTTACAATCAGGATTTGAAATTTTACTAGCATGTTGAGTTATGCTTCGAAGTGGTGAATAATAATAATTTTTTAATATAAAACAAATATAAAAAAGATTTTAAATATTTTAAATTCAGTTTGGATTTGATAGTAAGTCAAATTTAATATTTAAAAAAATTAAAATTAAAAATACTTAAAAAAAATTTCTTTACTATAAAAGCAAGCCTAAAAGTTAAATCTCGCAACATGACAACTATAGAGTCAACTTTTATAGCCCACCACTCACTCTCCTATACCAAGCTGAATACACATCAAACGACCCCTTCATTACTTTTTCTATGTCCACCCCAACTTGAACTAATATTGTATCAGGTGGTGGTTAAGTGGCAAGGAATTGAGATCAAGGAGTTTGCTTTCTTTGTGGTCTCAGGTTCAAGTCCTTGGTTGCTCATATGATGGCCACTGGAGGCTTACATGGTCGTTAACTTCAGGGCCCGTGGGATTAGTCGTGGTGCGCGAAAGCTGGCCCGGACACCCACGTTAATCTAAAAAAAAAAAAATATTGTATTTGTCTTCGCAGCTAATGGGGTTAGGTTCCCAGCCAGATTCAATTTTTTTTCGTTCTCATATGATCATAAGAACTCAGATAAATAAAATATTTTTTATATATTTTATATTTATTTTTATATTTAAAAAAATTATTGATTCATAGCAGAAGAGATCAATATGCTAATTATTATATTATTATATAACAGTTATTGTTAAAAAAAATATGTATTAAGATAATTTTTTTTATTTTTTAAAATTGATTTGTTATATCATCATATAAGAATAATACAAAAATATCAAAAAGTAATAATTTGAATTAAAAAAAAATAATTTTTTTAAGTATTTTTTAAATTAAAAAAATATGCATTAATAAGAAAATTCAACCCAATCTTAAATTGAAAAACAATTAGAATAACCTAATTTTTATACAATATAAAAAAATCTTATCAATTTATTTTTTCTTTACTGTATGAAAAAAATTCAAATTAAAAAATTAAAAAGAAAAAAGAAAAAGAAAAATATTTTAAAAGGAAAAAAATAAAATGCCTTTGGACGTTTGAGTAATACTAATCTGCTTTAAAAAAAAAAATTCAGTGCATTACTAGACTCTGCCATAGTGTAGTTATCATTTTATTTTTCCAAAAAAAAATCAATAGTCTTGTTAATGGGGATAATTTGGTTTTATCAGAAGTTTTTTTCTGTATTAGTGAGGGGTGGATTTATCTTTTTCGTATCTTTAAACACTTTGAATAACAAAATTATTATTAAAATAAAAAATTTTAAACTGGTGTTTAGGAGTTTTTTTTATCTTTCACTTTCAGCACAATAAAATAATTAAATTATTTTTAAAAATAAAATCTCTTTAAGTTAATATATATGAGCTTTTTGTACTTTTTTTCTTGAATTTTTATTGTTGTTATAATCAAGTTAAATAAGAGTAATTTGATTTTTTAATAAAAAAATATTATTAAAAAAATTTGTCTAGTGCTTACAACTCACATCATGTGCAGCATCTCTATACTATTCAAGAGGCATACGAGGAGGTGTTCTGAATGTTGGTTTTTGGGTTACCATTTGAATCATTTTGGTAATCTTTTTGTCTCTAGGTGGGGCTTGTGGCATAAAAATTTCTAGTTTGGTTTTAATAATTTTTTTTTCTTTTTAATTTCTGTACATCAACCTTTAAATTTTCTAAGCTCTTTCAATTTGTTTTGCTTTCAAATTAAATCTTTATTATTTTTATTGTTATTTTTTCTATTTAAAATAATTTATAAAATTGATTGTTTTCAATTTCATCTTCCTTAATTTTTTTTATTGTTATTTATTTTGTTTTGAATCCTTTTATTAACGGATTCTTTTTAATGTCATTTTCAACATTTGATTTCATTTATTTTTATGTTAAATTTGGTCTCTCTTCCTTTTTTTTTTACTTTGAAAAGAAATGTATTAGATTTTAATTTTTTTTATCCTTTAATATTAAATTGGCTTGAGTTTAAGTTTTTTAGTTGAATCCAGGTTTAAGATTTCACAAATTGTGGGTTGGAAAAATTAACCTTGATTAAAGATATTCACTTCGGTTTGCTTGGTTTTTTTTTCTTTTTTTATGCTTATATTTTTTTAACTTTATCCTTCAAGATTTATTTATTTCTTAGATTGTCACTCTAATTCTTCTATAAACTCTTCAATTTAATTTCATATTTAATCCAATCCAAGATTAATTAAAACTCAGTAAAAGACTAACCAAGAAGAAAATAAAGAAAGGAAAAGAAAATAAACAAATTGTTCAAGTGAGTCACTCATTATGATCATGCCTATCACTTGGCTTGTAAATTTCATATATTAACCAAGTCAGTATAATTTATCTTCATCTTTTTATTTCACCCTCTAAAAGTTTTTTAAAGCTCATCTTAACTCATTATCATCACTTCATCATTTTATTTCACCTCCTAAAAGTTTTTTAGAGTTCATTAGAGTTCATCTTAACTTATTATGATCATGTCTATCATCTCTTAACTCATTATGATCATGATGATCATGTCTATCATCTAACTTGTAAATTTTAACTTGTAAATTTTATTTATTAACCAAGTTAGTATGATTTATCTTCATCTTTTTATTTCACTCCATAAAAGTTTTTTTGGAGTTTTGAGTATTTGAGATAGTAACAGAGGTTGTGTTTTAAAATGCTTCTTTCTTAAAAATTTATTAAAATATTTTTTTTTCAAATTTATTTTTGACATTAATATTTCAAAACAATTTAAAAATATAAAAAAAATTAATTTAAATAAAAATATATACAAAACACAGTTGAAACACAAGCTGAAACCCCACCTTAATCCTTGTCCAAAGTTTTAGATTTAAGCTAAAGCACCTAGTTAGAGGTTAAAAGTTAAAACAATGGATCATTTTTTAAAACCAAATCACTATTTAAACAAGGCAACTGGTTTACGATTAATTTTAATCAGATATACTAGTTAAGTTATTTCTTCTCATTTCAAATAAATAAATAACAGCGCTCACATGCTTTTGATCGACAACTAGCAGCGAAAACAAGCACCAGGCCTCTTAATACCTAAGACTCCCATGCATCTGCTCATAGTTGACTTTCAAATATAGTAAATGGAGGGGAATTTCATAAAACTGTCACCCCGGACAAGAAAAATGCTCTTCAGAGAGTTTTAAAACGCAAAGAATGGAATCGGCACTAGCCAGTCTCTCCTTTTTGAGTCGGTCTCCGAAGATTCTTCAAGTCCTTCCTTCCACCCATCCTAAATCTAGAAGAAACATGATGAGCTTCAGCCTTCATCGGCGATGCAGGGCCTTGAGCAGAAACCATTCATCTCAATCCCACTGCAACGAGAGGACGGACTGCCGCTATGATAAATGCTTCCCAACTTCCCGTTCAATCCCCCCTGCAATCACAAACAAACACAAGCGTGCCTTCGCCCACCCATCACTGCCGACCCAACTTGATACCTTTTCCACACATGAGAGAATACGCCTCTGATTGTCCACACATAACCCATGGCACAAGAAGCCTACCAACCAGTCGGAATGAATTCCATGAAAGCACAAGCTGTCACCAATGTACAAGGTGCCAACGATCGGAGGAATCCATAAGAGGAAAATGATCGGAGGAATCCATAAGAGGAAAATGCTGCGATACTGCATTGGATGGTAACGTGAAAAGTTGTTTTAAATTTCAGAGCGTTGACAAGATATTATCTTTAATTGCTTTCTACAACTAGACTCCTAACGCACTCATCGGAATGTTGCACTCCTATTCCCAGTTGCAGGAAAGGCCTGACGTCTTCTGCCTTCACGAAATTCTCCTGTCTCATCATCCTTTTGTACTGGGGCTCCTGGAGAACTTTTTATCTTACCCGCAGAAACACGCACGTCCCTCTGATTTTTGTCATTCCCTACTTCCAACTTTTCCGTCGGGCCTTCACCAAATCTGAGTGCAGCAGTATAATCAAATGGCTTCAGCTTCAAAACACCACTTGATTCTCCAGATATCTTACCTTCTGCAGTTCCTCTATTTTGATTACTGGATTGGAAGCGCTTTTGGGAACTTGTAGACAAATCACACAGAGAAACAGGTTCCTCAACTTTGTCTGTTTCCAAAGCAGTTCCTGAAGATTTGTCATCCCTGTTGACATTTGTGGTCTTGGTATCATCTCTCTCTGGTTCTCCAATAAGAGTGTCTTGTTCCATATCCGAATCATCATCCAACATTATTATATCTTGCAAATTAGAAACAGTAGCTGGGACAGCCAAAGATTCTCCAGGATGTGAAATTTCTGAAACAATGGGCTCTTCGACTACTGGTTTTGGAGGTTCATTTCTGGGCACAAAAGAAAGGAATGGAAGGTTCACTGAAGATCTTATCTTTTCTAACTTGACCTCTTCCCCGACCTAAATATTTGTAAAAATAATGTCAACCAGAAGTCAAAAATAGAATAAAAGGAGTTTTAAACAAGGATAAAAGGCATTAGATGCATCAAGATGACTTGATAAGTTAAGCATGTGAAGACACCCAAATTGTGTTCCCTGGTATAAATGAGTAGTGGTGGAATTACCAAAGGTATGAAAGGAACATGCTAAATAATGCGGACAGTTCAAAAGAATTTGTAACAGAACCCCAACCAAAAAAAAACTCTTCAGAGGGAAAAAGAAATGAGAAAAATAACAGATAGATATGGGCAAGAACATTTCCATTCATGCACCTTCCATTTAGTGTGTGTGATACTGATTTTAAAGCCTTTCAAAATTAATATACTCACAAACTCAACCACAAGGCAGACCACCCTAGTGAAAGATCCATTACCATGTTCTGGGTTATGTGAACACTGTCTAGATTATTGAAGAAGAAGCAAAGTCAAAGGTAGAATGTTCACCTTTTTATCAGTACCAAGTTTCCTCTTTGCTGCTGCACCCCTGAGAAGGGCCCCAAAAGCACCAGTTGGCTTCTTTAGAATCTGAACAGTTGCTCCAGCAACCTGAGCAGAAAAAGGTGGACATGTTAGTCTAAAGATCTCTAACAAGGATAAATATCAATCTACTTATCAAATATCTACAACCTTTTCTGCTGGAGATGTATCTGAAATATAACTACTAGATCCAGTCTTCACTCCACCATTTTCACCATGATGCTTGGCAGAGCTTTCTTGCCCACCTTTGCCAAGTTCAACAATACTGCTTCCCTGCTTCTGAAGCCCCCTGTTCAGCTGCACAGAAGTTTCAGCAGCCACGTTGCCATTCATTCCATTGCCAACATGAACGCTTTTTTCTTCACAACCATCATTAACTTCTGTATCTTTTTGTGAGGCCTTCAAAAAAAAATATCTTCCGGTTATCAAATAAACAGGGCACTAAGGGGAGAAAAAAGTAAAAGCAACTCTCCAACTTAATGGGAAACATGATTACAACTTTACATTCAAGGACCATCACAATTTCGAGCAGTTATTAAACAAGCCCAACCATGCAGTCAATTCAGATTGACCTGGACTCATTCTGCTTGCCCAACTTTTCAAATTAGAGTGCAACTCTGTTAATCTCAAGTGAATAGGTTCGCTTCACATTAAACACATATGACCCAGTACTTTGGCTAGAGCAACAAAACCCACTATTTTTTTTCTTTTTTAACGAATATCTACAGTTTTGTTCTTCAAAACTGTAGTCAAAGCAACACCACACGAGATAGGTTGAATCCTCAGCCTGTCATCATCCAGGGAGGGGGACATGGCCCTCAATTAAATAGTTATTAAATCCATTTCTAGCATGAACTCATGATTTAGGCATCTTTGTAGGTTAAGATTCATAATAAATTCTAAATTCAGTGCTGAGACACCTCTATGATATATATGTGGAGATCATCAAATATGTGCAGCAAGTCTTACTGTTTCCATGCGTCTCTCCTTTAAATGTTGAACAGCAGCTTCAAAAGCAGCAGAGGTTTGCATGGAGTGCCTAATGATGCTAACAACAGAACTAAGGTGTCGTTCAATATATGAGTGCTTTGATTTCAGCAGTCGACGTAATTTGCTAGGCGTAACAGGCATCTCCTTGGCTTTCACCATTTCCAAACAAAAGAAGATTTAACAGTCAACATTTACCATAAGAATGCAAAGAGACTAAGTTGAAGTTATGACAAATTTGAGAAGATTCTTACCAATTTCAAGAAGAGTTTTGTTTGGCAATATATATCCCGTGCTCTCATCTTCTGCACGGGCAATGGCATCCCTCCACTTGTAAAGACCCTGGAAATTAAAGAAATGAAGTAGGTAAAATATCCAAGTTTAAACCAAACAGGAGTCCATAATAACTCAACAACAAAGATGTATCTATTGCAGTGTTAGTTCACTCAATTTGACAAATTAAGTAAATGACAAAAGGCAACTACTTACTGCAACAATGGCAAGCTGCTGAGCATTGAAACCGGCATTAGGCAACCTAAATCAAGACATAACAGCACCTCAGAAATAAAGTATAGAAATTAAGCACTGGTGGATTATGTTCAAGATATTGTAAATACCAAAGAAAAAAAAGGCACAAAAACAGCCAAATTAACAGAAAAAGAAGGAAAAAAAACAAGCATTGCTGCATAAAATATTACACAGTTCATGTGATGATACATATTATCTTAAAGTAAAATGGTCTGTAACATACCCATACATATTGAGATACGAATTTTCATTGAAAAGCTCCTTCTCATACAACTGCATGCATACATCATAACTGCGTTTGTAGACCTGTTATCAACAATCACTCACTCGTTATAGTAATGTTGTAGTCAACAATGACCATAACCTATTTCTAAAATCATAATTGACTCCAGTAATCAGGTGAAGGAAAGCCTTCCCAGTTCCCATCAAAGATAACATGGAAGAAATCAAGGTTGCAGCTTTAAAGGACTTGTAACCACATAAAATAGTGATGTCAAATCCAATGCTCAACTTTTCAGAAATTCTAGCAATCTGCCATTTTTGGTATGAATCTTCACTTGTCCAGAGACATGTGAATAAAAAAAAATACAAAAAATATCACCAAGCAAGAATAACACCAACCAAAATACAAGACCTAGCTCCCACACAAAACTGAGGAAAGGACAGGTGATAGTCACATTCCATCCTCCCAGTCTGGCCCGTCTCATTCTTTTATCAAAATATGGCTGAACAATCTAGAAAATGCCTATTGTTTTTATCAAAACTATACCTCTACCATTGGTGGATCGCCATTATCGTGGTCACTGTGCTTTGTGAGTAACAATGCCCTCATCAAATCATATATATGCAGCAGATAGTGAGTATCTTCTCTGGCATATCTGTCACCAAAAAATTCACCCATTAGATAACTGTAGAGAGTTAACATCAACTACATTTACCTAAACCAACATCAATAATAGAGATGTACAACGATGATAAAACAGCATTAAGAGATATGAGCAAACTAGAAAGACTTCGGAGCACCATGCAAGTCCTAATTCATCCGGTTTCAATTGCCTGTTTCAATTGTATATGATGAAGAACAAGCTTACACAACTGGAAGATTATTACAAAAGAAACTTTTACCACTAGATGGAACTTTCTCATAAAATACCAACAATGTGTTATTAAACGCCTGAAACATCTCACTCTTCAAAGAGTGAAATTCCTTCCATTTCCATATCCACTCACTTGTGGTCCCAGCAACCACCACTGGTCTTTTTCTTCCTCTTTTTCTAATATATAGAAAAGTTTAACCAATATGTTTTCTGCACCTCTATTCCTTTTCTTAAAATTTCTCCCATTTTTTTCTCCATGATTTCCTTTTCAATTTTCTCATTCTCCTATTGAAAAATTGACATTTACAATTATCTAAATAGAATTTCTTGAACGATATATATATATATATAAACAAATACAGAATCATCATTGTTCCAGAAACAGATATCTGTGTATCAAACGAACAGATCAACAGATGAACACTTTTGGCTGGTATAATAGAAAATCAGACATACAAATTGATCAATTTTGATTGAAATATACACTTGACATGAGTGAATAAAACAGCAAAAACAAGAAAATCTTAGTATGTGGGAAAGCTGTCACACTACACTAGCATTATGAGGGGTGGTGAGGTTTTGCATGCAACACACTACTTAGTAGTCTTTCAATATCACACATTCTTGTATCATAACATCGCATGGAAAGTATCCTTGATTGCATAGCTGGAAAAGCGATCTATGCCAACTAGTTGATTATATTTCAAGTCTAGCAAAAACCAAAACTATCATTGACTCCAAATGGGAAAAATGATTCATCTAATTAATCTGAATTCACCAGCACACTTTTTCACTGATTGCATGAAATAGTTGCTCAAGACTCCAGTATATGCTCTAGGTGGCATGTTTGGAAAACAAAAGACAAAATTTCTAAAATATGAATTCACCTGATCATCTCATCAGGAAGAGGGCGTAGTCTCCATTCTGCATTCTGGTACCTACCATGAACAGACAAGTCAACTCTACAGGGATTTTTATAAAAACAACTACACACACCAAACTGGAAAAAAAATAAAAACACAAACACTCGTTGTACTCTGGTAAATTTAGGCATAAAAGTATGTGCAAAGTTATATGAATCAAACCATAAGCAGTGGCAGATCAAGTGATTACATGGAGACCTACTCTTTCTTGGCAGTGACCCCACAAAAGTGATGCAGAAGGTACTCCAAACTATTTCTTTCCAGCTTCAGCACTCTCGAGGCCTAGGGATGGAAATAAAAGTGTTAATCAAAAGAAGCACTAAATGCTAATGATCATTCAACGAGAAAGGAGAAAAGAAGAAAATATTGAGGTCAAGAAATATAAAATAATTAAATTCTGGTAAATCTAACAGCTAAGATGTGCAAGAATAAGGATCTGCCACTTTGTTTTAAAGGGACACAGAAAACTGACTTCTGATCTGTAATTTCCCAAGTAAGACCTCTAGCCTCGCTTGATTCATAGAGGCATATATTGACAACAAGAAACTACATTTTAAATAATACAAAAAATGGCTGGCCTAATTTTTTTAATGACAGAAAAAGTTGTGTGTATAAGAAAAAACAAATTGCACAAGATCACACGACATAATACCAGATTGGCACACCCAAACCATCAACTAGCTATGAACCCACTATGATCCCAGATTTTCGGAATAAAATATTGAAAAAATGAGTTTACAGAGTCATTGTATATGATGTTGAAATAAAGAACTGTTGAGTAGCAAGAAAAATAAAATCATGTGGTTAAGAGAAGCAAAAAAATCAAAGTACAAGACCTGTCCAGTGTCAAACAGATTGCAGATATATATGCCAAAGTCACGTTGAAGCCACACAATGTCTCGATCTGCTCCATGCATGACCTAGTTAAATTAAATTCTATCACAAATATGACAAACCTGACATAAAAGAGAGGAAGGGAGCGAGGGAAATGGAAAGCAGAAATTCAATACCAGACCTTTCTCTTGGCAGGATCCTTGAAAACTTCCCTAAGATATGGGCCAACATGTATTCGAAGTTTTAATGTATCAACAATAAAATCCTCGGTTCTAGTTGAAATTTGCATCAAGCATGTCAATCCTTGAAAAGATCGATACTGATTGTGCTCCAAATCAACCTAGCCATTGGATCAAAAAAGGTCATACTCCGCATTTTGTAAACAAACAAAGAAGCAAACGTTAACATGGAACTGGCATATAGGACATACAAAACAATTAGATGAAGCCATCATCTATGACTGAAGTTAGTTTACAAGTAACCCTATAAAGTTATGCCCTTTAATTGGACCTTCAAGAGTGATTGCAAAATTTTATGATAACAAAAAAAGTAATCACACAAGGAAAGCAACAATACTGTAACACGAGGTTGTGCATTTGAGGACTCAAGAAAGAAACAAAATGGCATTCATAGAACTTCTAGTTTAGTTATTCAAAGGTTATAACTAATAATGACAATTGAAATACTCAGTTTTTACCGCAAATTCATTTACACCACGCAATTTAGCTGCCAACTCCTTCAAATCCTTGACTTCTTCCACGAGCTTAAATGGAGTACTCTCCATTGGAAGAGGTGGCGCAGGCTCAACATCCCCAATTCTTTTATCCACCAAATCAAGAACAGACAGCTTTTCCTATACACATGAGAGAGGAATAATAAGAAGCTAATTAGAGTCTTCTATCTTCAGAAATCATAACCAAAAAATAAAAGAATGAAGTAAGCAAAAAGCTCCTGATGTGGAACGAGAATAACAAATGAATAGCAAGGTCCAAACCATATCACATAGGTAAAGAAATTCCAGACAGCATCAATATATAAACAAATACAACCAACAGCCTCTCAAACCCTTATGATGTACCAAAACATCGTCAATGATGTAACATGAACATATATTCTGTTGGATAAATAGAATCCATTACAAATTGATACATAACCATGCATAGCACACACATAATCCGAAGGCCACCTGATTATGTAAATGGATAAGGCAAACAAATAGCTCATTCATGAATAGAACAGTCAGCATCTGTCTTAGCTATGAATTCTAGATGTGATGAAAACCTATGGGTGATTCAGCATTGCTTCACATCCATCAATCAAGATTGCTCAGGCTGGGAGGGAAATAGAAGAACCCAGATCCTGTCAAAGGAAAGGTTTCCCAGTCACTGAAATTACCTTTCAAGGACATTAAAACCTTCTGGCACAGAATATTGCCAAATAAGCAAATTAGAAGGTATGCTGCTCTTATGCATCTTATAAAACAAGCCAGGGCAATTTGTAAGCAATGCACCCAACAGATCTCATGGGGGGCAGTTCAGCACCTAGAAAGTAAAGTAACAAATGAATCCTGAGGAAATAACTGGGAACTATTTCCAAGCAAAAAGAGGAAAGTGGAGAAGAGGTAGAGGTAATTATTGAACAGATTAGAGTGACTTTCAGGTAAATCAAATAAAATTAACTTCATTCACTATATCTTCAGCTCAGGAATCGTTTTATGGGAAATAGTAACATCAAATAATTGTAAAGAACTAAAAATAAAAGCTAGATATTTAAGGTGTTCAGAGCTACCTGAGGTAAAGATCAAGGTTGTTCAAATTACTTTCTTAAGAAGGCTTGATGGAGTGTCTAAAATATCAAATCATAAATACTGAAAAATTTTACATACTACTAAAATTATGTTTTAAAAATATAAATATAACTAGAAAAAGTTAGAATGTGCAACCCCATCCTTCCCTCACCCATCCCGTCTTTGAGTTTTATGTCCACACTTTTGATCTATATTTTTATGAATATTAAAACCACTGAATTCCAGTATTCCTTAATATTCAGTCACATATAAAGAGAATTTTTGTAGAAAAATCAGCTGGTTAATAAAACACAGTTATTATATATAAGATAAGTTATTGATCAAGGTCATCAAATTAACACTTGTTTAGGTCCATAATCATATCAAGCCCATGAAAAGACATTTCTTCGGTGTTGAAGTTTTTCAAACCATTTGGTCACATATCCAAAGCTCAATTACCAAGTAATTGAGAATATAACGAGAATAAGTTAATGCACTGCCAGAGATTTTAAAGAGTTTTGTGTTTCAATTACTGTTCTCATTCTAGTACAATATTTTAGGGGGTAAAATTGTCAGGTGAGTTTTGGAATGCAAAGGTGTAGAATTGTGTGATCCAAAAAGCAATCTGGATAACAATGGTAAAGAATGCAGCAAGAGATGCTTATGATGGTAAAGATCAATAAAACTTCTTTGAATACAGACATGATACAAGGATTACATTTTATATAGTAATCAAAATATTTAGAGATGCTAACTGATCAGAAGTCATTCAATGTGCCAGATACGGAAACAACCATAGAGATCAAATTAACTTCCCAAAACATTTGTAAAAGAAGAACCATTAGATTAGAAAATTTGCTGAAAGAGGGAGTGGATTTTTTCACTTCTTCAACCATGCATGCAGATGCTAGCCAAATTACACAATTTTTACCAAATAAAATCAACAGACTGCTCACAAATATGAATTTATCTAAATTAATTTTTAACACTTCAGCCTTTCCTTACAATTACTATCCAATTGACTACTCACCACCACAAGGGTTAACCCTGCCATACATTATATAGCAATTGGTAACATTTTTAGTCAATAATACTTGAGAAAAGCCTTAAAGATACACAATTCTGAATGCATGCTTTACAGAAGTCTAACATTACAAATATAATAATGACCGTGAAAAAGCCAATTAACAATGTGAATCAAACCCTATAACACAATTTAGAAATCTAAAAATGTGTAAATCACTAACCAGTGGATGAATAGCCCTCGACCCATCTTCGCTTCTCTCCAACCAAACATGCTCAAAACCCCTATTCGAATTATTAACCAAAATATTATGCTCCTCTTGCGGCCTTCTTATCGTAGGTATATGAAACGGGACCTTTGCCTTATTTCCCAAAATCCCCTTCTTGTTATCCGCCACTTTCACTCCTGACTCAACACCAGCACAACTCGCCAAGTCATCATTCAACGCTTCCTTCATTAACTTCTTATTCTTCTTCCCAAGCACCAATTGAAACCCATCCTCATTATCCACGCCCACAACCCGACCCGTTTCCTCTCGGACTCTCTTGAATTCGTCAATTGAAGAATCAAAACGCTCAAAAATCTCGTCGTTTACATTCACCAACCAATCATAAGCCTCGTCGATGTCGACATCGCTAGGGAACTGTAATTTCTCTTTGAATAAATCATTTGAAGAGGAAGACCCGATTGATTCGAGTAGCGACTGAGATTTCGCTGCGATCTCCTGAATCGGGACCTTGAATTCATCGAAGTTGTAGTAGAAATGGAAGTCTTTGCTCGACGGAATCGCGCGAGAGGAGGCGGAGAGGTTCGAGATTGAACTGGATAAATGGGTAGCAGTTAGGGTTTGTAAAGTTTCGGGTTTGGGGAGGCATTCTTCTTCAGCCGGTTCGCCGTCGTTTTGGTTCATCGTTTTAGTGATGAGGGAGAAAGGTAGGAGAATCTTGTTAGGGTTTTAGAGGCGGGGGTTTAGTTAGAGCTTGGGCTTTAAGCGCGTGACCTTTTCCATTAGAGTGGTCTGTTTCAGTATTATAACTTATAGTGGGAAAGGAGGAGAGGTAGGTTGTTAAGTTTTGTGTCACGTGATATGAGTGAAAAGCACGTGAACACTGATAAAAACAATGGAGAGAATTTGCATTCTCTGAATTTTTTACATGAGGGGGTGGTTTTTGGCATGGGCAATGGACACATGTAATCCCTGTGAAATTTAGGATAAATTATTATTATTATTATTATTATTATTATTATTATTATTTTCTAGACATTAATGAAAGTAGCGATTGTTATGTTACATTATTTTTTTTTAATGAGTAAAGTTTATAAAACAACTATTATATTCTAAATGCAATTCATCTGATGTGTTTCATTTTTTTTTCCTTGGTTACATTCGCATGAGAGCAATATCAATAATACATTTAATTAAAAAAGAAACTAAAATAGGTGGCGTACGTTTCTATTCATCATCTTATATTTTTTTTATTATTATTTATGGAATTAGTTATTTTGCCCTCATTTCCATGAATTTTGATTTCGTTCTGTTTTGTTCATCAAACTTTTTATTTTCAATTTAATATTTTATAATTCTTGAATGTTGTGAGTTGTCTCAACATTAAATGGCATCTTGATTTTTTCATGGAAGAGTTTGAGATTATTTTAAAATAAAAAATTAAAATTAATATAATAATAATAATCAAAATTAACATTGAACAAAAATAATAATCTCTTTCAAATATTTATTGTTTAAAGGACGTAAAAATCTACATTTTGATTTCTCAATTTTAATTTTTTATTTTTTTATTTTTTGCTTACATTTGCCACCTTCTGATTTTGGATTTTTCATTTGAGTCCCAAAATTTAAAAGAGAAAATGATAAGAGAAAATTAAGATAGAGAAAGCTTTTGTGTAATTAGATTTCAGCCACCAATAACTTTAATATTAATATGAAACTTAATGAAGGTATATGATCTTGAAAAAAATAAATCAGAATTTAATTTTTTTAATTTTATCTAATTATAGGTTTTAGGTCAATTAAAATATATTTTATTATTGAAAAATAATTATAAAAGTTAATGGGATGTGCATTATAATGTTTTTTTTTGGTGAAAAAAATGTTGATATATGACTTTTTGAGATTCAAAAACTTGAACCCTACTCCAGTGACAAAAAAAATAATAAATGATGTGTTATTTTATTTTATTTTTTAAAATCTCATTGTTCTTTACCTTTTGTAATTGAATTACTTTTAAATAAATTTATTTAAATGATATTTAGACAACAATCCACTTAAAGCCATTGTTTTTAAATAATACTACATCCTCCATGGTGATATTAACTTTTCTTTTCAAAATAATTATGTATGAATTTAATATCCATATTTTTTCAAAATTCAGGTAAAATATTTATTTTAAAATTTTTTATTGTAAATTTTTCATATGACTTTTCTCAACATTATTATTTTTATTTTCTGAATATATTCATGTCAAAATCATCAATTTATTATTTTATTTTATAAAACTTGCTTTGATGATGATAATTGTTTGTTTAAGAAACAAAAATTGTGATAAAAAAATATTTTGTAAAAGAATAATAAATTAATAAGGGAAGGAGATTTGGATTAAATAGATATTATGGTATAATATTTCTGGATATTAATTTTAATTTCTTATAGTTTTCATGTAACATAACAATGAAAGTTATATTTTTTTGTTAAAAAAATATATTAATAAAAATATTATACTAAGAATTACATTTTTCTATAATATTTAAATTACTATATTTATGATGAAATTCCATTTTCATTACTAGATAATTAAATAGATAACAATGAACATCACATGTCACGAGGTTAAAAATGGTTGCATGCATCTATCTTTTATTTGCGGATGATTTATTAGTTCATATAATTTTTAAATACACATAGCATCTTTTTATTTTTCAATTAGATTTCTTAATGTTGCAAGAAAATATGTTCATGATACTAGTCAAGGCTAATTATTTTTTGTTTGATTTTGGACCAAAATAAACAATCAAATCAAATTTATGTTTTTTCAAGGTTTTGAATCAAATTAAACCGAAAACTAGTTCAAATTGACCTTTATTAGTTTAGTTTGGTGTTTTCCCTTTCAAACTAAATTTATTTTAATTCGGCTATTTTTATGGGCTCAAATAAATTTAACTTAGATATTGATTTTCTCTCTCTCTTACTAGCCTTGCACATAAATTCTTATGAAAAGAAAAGTGATAAATCTATTATGACTTATGAGAAATTTATTGTTCAATTTTATAAACCCCTCATGCTTCATCCTCTAGCTAACCAGTGAATAAAAGTGTAGGCTAATTAGCATGTTAGTAAGAATAAAGGTGATCAAATCAAAAACAAATTTGGAGCAAATTTTTCCTATAGCTATTTGGAAATAGAAGTAAACAAAATGTTAGTAGATATTCAATGCACTAACAAATATAGATTTTTTAAACAACCTAATAGCATTAGATAACACCTTTGAATGGTAACACATATTATGATAATAGTAACCATGGTAGTAGTAATAAGTTCATATATCATATACTTTTGAAACATAGAATAAGATTCAAAAGTCTTAACCAAAGGTTATGTATTCTTGGAAATAAAAAAAGAAGAAGTTTAGAGAGAGATTAGAAGAGCAAAGGAGAAAGGCAACTCCTAATTGCTAAACAGGTAGGGTTTGAGATTTTTATACCTGTTTTTCTTTTCTTCTAGGTTTAGTTTAGGTTGAACCGGTTTGGTTCGATCTAGTTTTTTTAATTTTAGATTTTTAAAACCAAAACCCAATTAAACTAGATTTTTTTAAGATTTTCTTATCGGTTCATTTAGTTTTTTTCTTGGTTTTATTTTTTTTATTTTCTTGGTTTAATCATTTGTTTGGTTTTTTTTTCTCATTCTTAATACTAGCATATTCTTCTTATTCTTCTCTTTCTTTCTTTCTTTTTTTTGTTAAAAAACAGCTTAAAACCCCACCTATAACATACCATAGGTAATTGGCTCATCCCATATTAAAAAGATTTATTTTCTAACCTTATCTTGATAGATAATTTGTTATAGTATTATTCTCTTATGAAACATGATAAAGCTAACAATGTCAATATCATTTGATAGGGTTGTGTTTAGTTAGTATTCCAAGATATAAGAGACATATATAAAAATGACATAAGCATGTTTGGTTGGATAAATAGAGACAAAAATATAAAATAATTTTTTTCTCGAGATAATAACCAAATAATATAAGAACATTAATATCAACAAGAATAGAATAGCAAGAAATTAATAGACCTTAAGAATTCATGATAGCGTGAATCACTTTTTATGAATTGATTCAAGAATGACCATTCAATACATCTTATAAAACAAATGGCTTGCAATTTTATAACCATAACTATGTTGATCCTATTAAAAGCTGAAAAATGAGTAATTAATATTGATTTTATTAAAGTTCACAAGCTATAAATGAACTTATAGAAAACCTCTCAACCTAACTATTTTAGGAATTCCTAAAGAACTGCTATTAGTATTAGTTTTAATGAATTTAAAATAAGGAGTAACCCATAAGATTATTATAGATAATTTTAGTGTAGCATATTATTGGCAAAATCAAAAGCCAATTTACAATATTTTATCATTTGTTGAACTTGCTCAAGAAATTTGTACAAGTATTCCATTTAAAGGTTCATAGTTAATAATGGATTACTATCTTTATAAACCCTAGGAAAAATCAAAGCTGGATTAAATTAAAAAATAAATTAAACTAAAACTTGTAGGGTGAAATTATAAGAAAAGAAAAGAGGTATAACTTCATTATAAGAAGAAAAAAAAAGATGTGGGGGGCAAAAATAATACATTTAAAGAAAATAAGGCCTAAATGCAAATAAGAATAATTATAGAGCATAAATACATCTCTTCTCATAAAAAATTTACAGCAAACAAAAGAAAAGAAAAGAGGGAGTTTTTTTAATCTATTTTTGCAAATCTAGAGAGAAATACCAAAATTTCAAGAATCAATGCAAGACTAAAGGTTATATATAAAATAAACACTTATGAACAACAAATTAACCAGAAAATTTAAACAAGAAGAGAAGATGGGAGGGTTGGATGTCATTAGAAAGGAAAGGAGGGAGTTGAAGATCAAAACCTTAATTTCTTATTGGGTAAAGTGTTCTAAACATAGTTTGATGAGTCATTTTAAGATTAATTATGAATTGATGCCTGAATGTTGAATTATAAATTAGGGTTTCTATACTTGAATTTAAAAAAAAAATTAGTTGCTAAAATTTAATAACTTCATGTGTTATATGTAAATGGAAAGGTTGACAAACCCAGATAGTTTCGTCTCGACTTTTAAAGAGATTTTGAGTAAAAAAATGAAGGAATTAGGTTCAGGTTTCTCATATAAATTATAGTTTTAGATATTGACTAACTAAGAAAATTGATCTTACTTAATTTGGAGTTATAGAACTTCAGTTATGGGTTAGCAATTGAGATTGGGTCATGACAAATTGAGATTGGGTCATGACAGACCTTATAGGGCAATAGGTGTAGTTCGCTGATGAGTAATTTTGACTGTCTTAGAAGCAGAATTGGATTCTCCTTCTTTCAGAAAACTTATAGCCTCGTGTCTTAACTTTCTAATAAGAGCAATCTTGCTTAAAACAGAGTTTTATAACTCTATATATAGTTAAAAATCTAAGAAAAGTTCTGACAATAACAGTTCGATGTCATGATAATAACAATAGGACAGTAATAATTCAATGTTCATTAATAAGCAATTTTAATTGTCTTTAGGTAGAACTAGATTCTCCTTCCTTTGAAGAACTTATAGCTTTGTGTCTTAGCTTTCCAATGAGACTAGTCTCGCTTAAAATGGAGTTCTAGAACTCTAGATATAGTTTAAAATCTAAGAAAAGGTTGGATAATAACAATTCAATGTCTAGATAGTAATAATTGAACAATAACAATTCAAGATTTAAACAGTAACACTTCAAATATAAATAAAAAAATGATAACTATGGTTGGACAAAGAACGATAATATTAATAGATGTAATGAGAAAAATGTAAAATATAAAAAAATGACTGAAAGAAACACTTATTGACTGTTGATATGATTATTATAAAACATATCCTTGAGATGAGGAAAATTTATGAGATAAACATGTGATTTATAAGAGGGACCACAAGCGTGATGCAATAGCAACAACAGAGAAGTACAAGTATAGCTTCTATTGAAGGTGGGTGAATCGCACCTATACTTTCTAATTAAATTTCATGATTTAATATATTACTTATATGAAATGTGAATTACTAAATGTTGAATATTAGATGAAAGGTTGTTGTGTGAATTGTCAAATGATGAAATTATCGCTGAAAAAAAAAATATAAAAATTGTGATTTAGGGCATGAACTAACATATATTTAGTGTGTATTAGGATCCTATGTAAGGAGATCACCATATATTAGTTAACATATATTAAGTGTAAGGATCCCGGATAAGGGGGATCACCTTGCATCGACTCCTACGGGGTGATGATAATGATACCAATGAAATTGGTATTGATATTGTATGAAAAAGAAATAATCATGATTGATTTTATAAAACTTGGAATAGAGATTGATAATGGGAAGGGGAAACAATTTTTAGTAGTTGAATAAGAAAGAGATTCTAATAAAAACTAGAAGGGAGAAATAAACAAAATATGGATACATGTTATCCTTTTTAAATAGTTAGATATTTGTGTTTTTATATTTATTGTAATATTTATATTTTCAATAATATTTATTTTGTTTCAAGATCGTCGCATGCATGACATGAGTAGATCCTAACTTATGTTCATTTCTTGTAATCTAAGTTTTAGGGAGTATACCCTTATATTTCTGTAAATATGAAAATGTTTGTATAGCTTAATTTATACAATTAATGTTTAACCTGGATTAAATAAAGTTAACTCTATTGTTCATATAACCATGTTTCATGTATATGTGTTTATATTTTTTCATCCATCCATAAATATTATGGTTGTTATGTATGATAATGTATGTGGGATTGAGACTCAAGATAATTGAGGTAGGATTGAGGTAGGAGATACATGTTATTAGAAGTGTAAACAAGTTAAATATCGCTAATTTGAATTGGTAATAAAATTATAATGGACAAGGCAACGCTGCATAAAACCTATGATAATTTTATTAGAGTTTGCATCAAGGTTAATTTAAGCAAACCTCTTGCTTTGAAATCTTAGATGAGACGACGTATTTAAAGAGTAAAGTACAAGGTTATATATTTTGTTTGTTTCTATTTTGGATTTATAGGTATAAGATGGAGAAGTATTCTTTACAACGTATTATATTGAATAACCTTTAAGCCACTAATCTTTACCCTTTTTTTCTATAATGATCAAGTGATTTTTAATAAAATTTATAGATAGGTTGATATGATTAGTAAGAAAATATATATACCATATAAGTTTTAATGTCCTTTTGCACACTCCCATCAAGTCTCCTGAACACTAGGCTTTTAATATTATATCGTCATTCATGTTTTTTAATTATCAAATTATATTATTATGTACCCTCAAGAATAAATAATTGAATCACTCTTATCAAACTTATAAGATAATATATTATCATTTTATTAATTATAAGGTTATGTTGTTTGCACAAATTAATATAATTTATTACTTTGTTATGTTTGAGAAGGTTTATGTTCTTTTCTATATAATTTAGAGTCCATATTAGACTATAATAGAGGTAGTGTGTAGACATATGTTTGCAAATTAAAGGGAGTCCGAACATAATGAAAACATAAAAAAAAAATTGAACCTATGCCAAATTAAGTACCATATAAGAATTAGATGAATACCTTAAGTAATTAGAGAAATATAACAAGGTAGAATTAGAAAAGTATCAAAAATGATAGTATAAAGCTTGCTTTAGTATTAATGTCAAATCTAATGTAGTTTGCCATAATTTATATAAAACATGAAAATGGTTCCACTAACAAAAATTCTAAAACATGTGGGAGGATTACTATACACATTTGTATTGTTCATGTTCTCACATTTCATTACTATTCATTTGTTTTAATTTTTTAATTTGGTCGTCAAACGTTTTGTAGGAAATTGCATTCCTTTAAAGCCAAATTAAAAGGTAGTTAATTGAAACTTATTAACTAAGGATAAGATTAAAAGAAGGAGGAATAATGTGGAAAAGGTATCGAAAATGGATGGTGGGTTCAAAGTTCTCATGAAAAGTTCGCTATAGTCCTTTAACTTTTAAAATTTTATCCAACTGATCCCTAAATTGTTTGGCAATTTAATTTTAATATAAAAATTTATTTTTATTATTTTTTAGTTTTTAGTTTGAGAGAGGAGAGAGAAATAAAATTGTTAGATTTCTATGTTAAGAGAGATAGTCATTTTCCATGTTATGAGAGGAATTTGATAATTATTGCTTGGAACGTCATGATGCCTAAAAATAAATCTAATTTGAGGAAGATAAATCTAATTTGGTTTGATTTTAGGTTCTTGGACTTTTTTTGGATTTTTTAGGTTGATGGATTAGTTTATAATTGTTTTAAGAGTATTAATAAGGTGTTTTTAGATTGAAAAAACTTAAAAATTAGATTTTTTATAGTGAAAAACCTATTGCTAAGGTTTTTTAAGCATAATAATAGTATATTGAATCTAAACTAATAGACAACACATCATGTTGCTCAATAAGCTACATGTCATTTGTTTATTTTAAAAAAACTAGTGTTTAGTGTATAGGCCTGGGCTTGAATATGCATGCACCAGAGATTTTCCTTTCAAATGCCTAGGTATGTTGGGTTTTTCTTTGGTTTTTTTTGTTTTTTTAATTTATTTTATATTTAGATTAAATATAATTTTTTTAAAAAAATATTAAACTTAGTGGATTTCATGACTCGTATAGATGAGTTACGTTATAATGTTTGCATTTTTTTGTGGTTGTTTAATTTTTTTTATTCCTTAATTTAAAAAAAAATACAATTTTACAATTTTTTATTTAACTTAAAACTAAAAAACATCAATTTTATTATTTATTAATTGTCTACTTTGTTATCTCAGTTTAACACATATGTTCTATATTTTCTTTAAAAAAATTATTTAATAAAAAAATCTCATGTCTTTTATTATTATATAATTAAATAAATAACAATCTTTGGGGTAAAAAAATTATTGAGATTCAATGATGTGTATGACCTATGTTGCGAATTTGGTTAATTAACTCGAGTTTACTTAGGTTTTTTTAATTGTGTGTTTTTTTTCTTACGAATTTTATCCTTTAACGTTGAGTTAATTAAGGATTTAGCTTTCTAATTTTTTTTGGAAGATGATCCTACTGAGTTTCACAGGTCAACTATTTTAAATATCTTGATTTATATTTATCTCTTATCTTTTGAGTTTAGTCTTTTTTTATCATTAACTATTTTTTTAATGTTTTATTGGTATAGATAATTGTTTAATTTAATAAAAAAATTTATTGAAAGAAATAAAGATATTAAACATAATTGGATATATGTTCATATTGCAATATTAAATATTTTGATCCACATAGCATGGGTCAAATAGATAATATTAAAAACTGGTTATTAAAGTATTGTCATATTGTTGAAGGATAACAAGTACATGGTGGAAAACAAAAATATTGTTTGAAGAAGTCAGGTTTAAAAAGAGCTTCGGTCCTCAGATTTGAGAAAAGAATGAAGAATTCAAAGAATTTAATTTCAAATCCAAAGCATTGCATAATGATGATGATGAGTATAACATCATTAATATTTACCATGATAATGCCAGATATATATATACTTATAGATTGCTTGGGATAGCTAGGATTCCATGTTCACATGTTATAGTTGTTTGTGCTAGTAGGAGGTGGGCACTGGAGAAATATGCCTTACATCAGTATTCAAAAGAAATATTCCCTAATTCTTAAGAATTCTTAGTTGAACTTGTCAAAGGTGAAAACTATCGACCTAAAATTTCACTATCAGATATCATACGAAGTCTTAACCATGAGTAAGAGAAAGAAGAATGAAGAATGAAGATAATGCAATTCAAAAGGAGAAAAAACCACTAACTAGAGTAAGATGTTTTTGTTTACGAGTTGGTTTTTTCCTAAACAAAACCAAACATTAATACATGTCAAAATAAGAGGATTGCTAGTGTAAAAAGGAGATGCCTTGACTTTATTATTATTATTATTGATGTGAATTAAAAAAAATGTTGATCTCTGAAGTTTGATCAATATCTTGCAAGTAATGAATGCTGATAATTCGACAACAAAGCTTCCATAAAGAACTGTTTTTCATCTTTTTCAAAGAGAGTCTTTGATTTCATATTGAAGTTGGATCTCAATTCTGTAATGAATTTAAATGTTAAGTTTCATGAAGAACTTATGAATCATGCTAGTATTAGTTTTGGAACCTCTAAATTCAACAGTTTTCACTAATTTTGAATATTAGTTTTTTTATATGTTCATGCTTGGTGAATATAACTTGTTCAAATAATTATCTATTCTTTTAAAGTGATGATCCCAATATAATTATGCAAAATGATAAAATGCATCTTTAAAAATTAATTCAGAAATAACTTTGTTGTATTTTTTTTAAATGAAAAAGACTCTATTTTTTGTTTCTTTATATTAGTAAAACCCAATTGACATTGGAAAAATACTCTAACTCTACACCTTCTCTTCAATGGAACAAAAACAGTATAATAATGGTTATACCTCTCCATTAAAAAAAAATTAACACTATCTTCAAAAGGCATTAAAGTCTTTTCTCATACTTATTAATTATTATAAAATTCATCAAGGATAGATGAGTCTTTTCTCATCTCAATTGTATAGTAAAACAATCAAAATATCACAATAAAGCAAAGAATTAAATTTGGTATCAAGGGATATTTTTATCTTTTTACAATGGTTTTTTCATTATATAATACAAAAATAGTTTAATATTTGATCAAATATAAAAAATAATAAATAAAAAAAAACAGTAAAACGATGAAATACCCTTAAAAGCTAAAATTTTAAAACTAGAGTCAAGAGGCCTCTTAGTCTCTACATAATGATTTTTTTTATAATAATAAAGTGAGAACTAAGGTATTTTTAGCATTTAGATAAATAAAAATAAATAAATGAGAACTTATGTATGCCATATCTAAAGCTCATGAGAGGCACCTGTGTTATCTAAAAGATGCATGTGACGCTTCCAACATCCAAATTAGAACTTGAAAGTATCATTGTGTTTTTTTTTTCTATTGATTCAATGTCTCTCTATAAAGGTGATTTGATTTATCACTTATAGCCCCTTCTTTTCTTTTCTTTTTCTTCTCTCCTTGCCAAAAAATTTCAACTTGACTTCTTAGTTGTTGGTGTTTTAACTTTAACCATCAATTTTTGAATTTTTAATTTTTTACTTTGGTATCTTTGTAAAATTTTTATTTGTTTTTAATTTTATCATTTAATTTAAATTAATGATATTATATTTTTTAATTTGATTCTCATTGGTTTGATTTTTAATTTTTTTTGTTCTTTTCTAAAAGTTATTATTATTATTTTAATTTCACTATTTAATCAAAATATTTTTTTATGTCAATGTTAATTCCTATTCTTTTAAATTTTTTTGGCCCTTTTACTAAATTGATTTTTCTTTTTAATTTCACTTACAACTAAATATAAAATTTATCTTGTATTTTAATATCAATCCTTATTCTTTTAATTATTTTTTTTAATTTTTTTATATAATTAATTTTTTTTAATTTTATCATTTAATATTTGATTAATTTAGAATTAAATTTCATTGTTTGTTTAGATAAAATGCTTTAGGTTTAATAATTCAGATTATGAATTTGACAAATTAATATATTTTTTTGAAAAACTTTAAAATTCTTTTAATATTTTATTGAATTTTAATCTAATTATATAGACCATAAGTTTAATAGGATATCTCAAATTGACTTGACTTTAATTTTAATTATTATGGTTATAAATTTTTTATAGCTAGTTTTTTATGATTTTTTTATCTCCACATTTAATATTAATTTTTTTTTAAAAATTATAGTTTGGCTATAAGATATTATTCAGAAATATGATTGGAATTTTATTTTATTTTTTAAAAATTTAATTTATTTTTTATATTTTCAAATCTTGTTAACATTATAAATAATTTTAAAAAATAAAAAATATTATTTTAATATATTTTTAAATAAAATACATGAAGACACAAACTGTAAAATAACTCATTTATATACAGTTCACTGACAATAACAGGCAAAGACACAGTAGTCGTCTACTTTGTAGCGTTTTTACTGGTGTTTACGGCGCTCTCCCATTACCCTCATACGACCACTCGTTTCCGCCATCGGACACCCGCCCTCCATAGAAACAATGAGGTCAGGTCATTTCTCCTGTCCTCCCTTTCTCTCTGACTCTGACTCTGCAATTATTTTTTACTGTGGTGGTTTGTATGTGCAGACGGCACCCAGAGGTTCTGTGGGCTCAAAGATCAGACAAGGTTTACTTGACGATTGCATTACCTGATGCTAAAGACGTATCAGTGAAATGTGAAGGTGGAGGGTTATTTAGTTTCTCTGCTGTTGGGGTTCAAGGCGAATCCTTTGATTTCAGTTTGGAACTCTTTGGAAACATTGTTCCTGAGGTATTTATTTATTTTATTTTATTTCTCATTGTATTTTCACTCTTTTGGCTTTGAGTTGTGAAATCTTTTGCTGGTTCTTGTCATTTTATTGGAAAGAGAACAGTTGTGTAGTTGATGGTTTATTGTCATTTTGTTTCATTGGAAGAAGAATGTTAATGATGGGTTCTTTTTGAAGTTGCTGGTCCTTGTGTTAGAGGAGGTAAATTCGTGTTTGATATCTGTGGTGTCGTAACACTTCCTGCATGCCAGTTTTACTGTTCTCAAGATGGAAAAAATACTTGAATTTGGTAGATTTCCAAGTTGGGAATTGCTGCATTTCTTTTGGCCAAACTTTTTTAATGCATCTTCATGTTATGCATTTTTGTGTTAAAAATTGGCATAGTTTGGAGAAGATAACTCATGCATGTTGTGCGTCATGCTCTGCTTTCTTTTCTTTTTTCTTATGGGTGGGAAAATTTATGGATTAAGTTAGAATAGTTGACAGGAGATCCAATGTCGATCTGTGTAACCATCAGTACTGCTCCCCTTAGAATAGTTCTCCTTTCTATCTGCTGTTATCGCTTTTGCTTTTAATGACTCTCCATCATTGTCTCTGTCATTCTGGTTTTGTTGCCACTAGCTCTTGAACCATTTCTGATGTGATGCCTTTGCTTAAACGCCTCCTGGGAAAAAAGGAAACAGAAGGATAAAACTTAAACACAGAAAAAATTTGTTGCTGCTAATTCAATATCAAGCAACACCTTTCTAATCAAAGAGATGTCACTCCCTCTCCTTCCTCTCCCTCCCTCCCTCCCTCCCTCCCTCCCTCTCTCTCTCTGTTTAGCTTACAAGTAAATGATTAACTGTTTATGAATGAATTAACATAGAGCCATTCAGTCTTCCAGTTATATTCTGATCGACAAGTTAGCATGAAACCTCATTTTGAAGTCTGGCTTCCAATTCACTCTGATGAAACATTACTACTCAGGATAAATTCAATGCTGTGCTTGCACAGACATTCCTTAGGTTTTCATTTACATCACATCGTCAAGAACATCATGAGGAATATTTTGTAGAATTATTGCTGAGTGTCCATAAGCATTGGATATAAGAAAATGCTTGAATCTTAAAATTTTCATTTTCTTTTCATGCCATTCCTGATCTGTTACTCAAAAGGTTTTCGTGTAGCATATAATATCCAATACTTAGAATTGTCTCGTATGTCTTATACTTTTTGTCATGTAACTGACCTGCTCAAGTTAGAGAAACCTGGTGCCACATAATTGAGAATTTTGTTCATATGACATTTCAACATGTAGTATTTCTAAATTGCAATGTTTAAATATGAAAATTCCTAGGAATTTTCTCCGTTGTTTTTTTCATTGCAAACTTTTGAAACGTTATAATGTTCATGCTTTAAGGCTTTGATGTTAACTATGCAGGGTTCTAAAACTAAGGTTGGGTTGAGGAACATTATATGCTCAATCCAGAAAGAAGAGAAAGTCTGGTGGAAAAGGCTGTTAAAATCTGAAGGGAAGCCTGCTCCTTACATTAAGGTGGATTGGAACAAGTGGTGTGATGAGGATGATGAGAAGTCAGCTTGTAAGTTCTCACGACCTGCTCTTTGGGTTATGATATGAGGTCTCTCAAAGTTCTCTATGGGGCTCAAGTTTTCAAAACATGATTCTGCCCTTAGTTAGGGTATACTATAATTGATTGAACTTCATGATATCTAATCCTGTCCCAAAGTCCTGTCATTTGATTGTTTAATGCATTTAACTGGTGTGATTTAATATCTAAAAGCCTAGCACAAGTTGGACTTGCCTTGTTAAATTATCTTCCTCTAATTTGTGTGTGGTCCTGTTTTCCCCTGAATAGCTTAGTGTTTTTCTCTTGGGTTGTATTTTTGGCTTCTGTTTCTTGATGAACAGTTATTGTTCTATCTTCACATGTAAAATGGGAGTGCACATTAGTGAGGTTCTACCAGCGAGGAAAATTCTGTGACCTCTACCTGTTCTCACCGTAGGTTCATAGGAAATCAGATATCTTCCTAGCTTGAAGGTGAATTGTATGCTAAAAGACTCTCAAGAGTCATTTTGATTGATTCTAACCATTGAATTGTGTTAACCATGGATGTTGATATTGCTATCGTATGGTTGACATTCATTATATCTCACAATGAACGCCATAATGTGCAGAATATGTAATTCCAATGTTTATAGAAAAATTAGTTAGGTTTTTACTCCTTTCAAAATGTTTGCAGTCTTGACTGTTTTGTGCACCATGGGTCTGTGTGGCATGAATTCTTGAAATTTATTAGCAATACCATGATGGTGATGCTTTTGAGTTTTTTTAGCACTTGCGCTCTTCAATGAAAATAAAGTCTCTATTCTTTCAACCATTATTGCATCCCAACACAATCCTTAGCAATCTGGGATGCATGAACTTTTCCTTATTTCTCTTTGTTCACTGCTTAACAAGGCTGCTTTATGATTTGTATTAAATAACTCAAGAATATATGGTTCAGTATGCAAGAATTTACAGCTTCAGTTTCTGATTGAATCTAATATCAAATTTCTGTTGTCCCTTGCAGCTGATGCCTCTGATGACAATAATGCTGGGGTAATTTGTTTTCTTTTTTTGTTTGTTTTTCTGTTAATCTAAAGAATGATTATAGCAGCACTTCAAGTCTGCATGAGTATTTAACACTTGTTCTGTGCAGGATGAAAAAGATGATGGGAGCAGTGATGATGAAGGAATGCTTTGTAAGTTAGACCTTGGTTGCATCATATTTACCATCCTCTGTGTGTACTTCACATGCATAGATAGGATTCTGCAACAATGTAGTAAGCAGCGTGTGCGTAATTTTCATAATCTTTATTTGCACTATCATCTATGAACTTCCAAACCTTTAAGTGCATGTAATGAAAAGAATGCTTTGTGACTTTCAGTCCACATGGAAAATTCGAGTTTTTTTATTCCAAAACTACGAAGAAAGTTTTCTTTTTTAAAAAATTATTCCACTATTATGCAGTCCATATCATTTCAAGTGTCAAATTATGCATTGTACAAACAAAAAAATTGCTTTTGTCTCTGCATCTTTACCTTTAATTTCATTTCTTCTATTGCTTGTGATGCCATATCTGACTGTATGAGACATTGCTTGCAGATCTTCCTGATCTTGAGAAGGCAAGGGGAAATTGATGACAATCAGGGATCAGTGTTGTTAATGACATGGAATTGGAGTTCCAGGGATCACAGAATTACATCAATTATAGGCATGCAAGGGGATAGAAGTTAAAAATATGCACATTGCTGAACTGCTATAGCTGAAGACTGTATGTATTAGATGTGCAATTTTAGTAAAATAGAGGCTGACTTGTAGGATTGAACTCTTCTGAAACTACTTCGAGTCTGAGGTTTGACTTGTATCCCTCACCCCCCCTCCTCGGTCTTGAGGCTGGCGGGAATTTTCCAAACTTTACCAACACTAAGGGACTTTCAGTTACTGGTCACCATGGTACCAGTTGCTTGACTGGATAAAGGATATGATTTAACCACTCTCACCTATAATCTGAGTAATGTTGATTTCTCAGTTTTTGATGTATGTTTGCAATTGGAAATGGATCCGCCTGGAAATGTTCAGGTGCCAACCTGCAAATTTTCTTTCAACTAACAGAGACTTGAAGATTAGAAGTGGACACAACCATTCAGTGTTCCGCTGAGATCAAATTCAATTGAAGATTTACTAGCAATGTACATTTATCTAAGTGGCTCGGTAACAAGCTCACATGGTTGGAAAGAAAATTAGGCAATCAGAATAAACAATGCATGTAGTTTTTCGAGGAACTATAGTTCTTGTATAGCAGATGCCCATTTTGGGTAAGAAATTAAGTAGAAATCAGCCAAAAAGATTTATAAAATCCCTCAAATTGTATTCCAAAATTAACCATTCGGTTAACCTCATTGCAATTAAATTGAAATTTGCTTACGAATTGAATTTATTTGCTTATAAATTGAATTCAATTCAGCATGTAATATGATTTCAAATAGGCTGTTAAATAAGGGATTCAAATTCAAGGTTAGGGGAAGGTTCCACCCCATTGTATTGTTTTTTGTTCACATAATGTTTTTTTTTTAATTTTATTTTTTAGAATTGAGTTTATTTTTAACAATGTTTTTTGATTGCCTAAAAATTAGAATTATGCAATGTTGATTTTGCTAAAAATATTTAATTTTATTAATTTAAAATAATAATAATTATAGAGATTGAGGTGAACAGGTGGTGGTAAAAAAGCTAATGCAAGCATTGCATATGCTAATGTATAAGTATAAAGATATTCATTGAATTGTTGTTATATGTTTTACTTTCTTTAATTCTTGATGTTTTTATAAGCATCTTGTGGAGTTTGTCACGGTGGTATAATGTGTATTATTAGTTGAGATATGTGATGATTTTTTTTTTATTTCTTATCTTATCTTTATTTTCTCTTTCATCTTCTTAGTCTTTAAACTTATTTTCTCTAAAATAACAAGATGACTTGTTATTTCATTTTAATGTCAAATTCGATTCCTTTTCTTTTAATTGTTGTTTTATTTTTATATTTTGGATTATTAGTTTTTCAATTACATCTCTTATTTTTGAGTTGATTGAGAATTGAATTTTATATTTTTTTATTTACTTTTTATATAATTATCTCAATCTCATAATTTAAATTATGAGTTTGGAAGGTTAGTCAGGGTTGACTCTAGTTTTTTTTAGTTTTTTTAATTATTTTTTTTATTTTATCTTTTAACATTGGTAGGCTTAAGATTAGGTTTTGAAATTTAATTTTGTTTTATTTTTCATGGGGTTATCTTAGTCTTATGATTTAGGTTACAAGTTTGACTGGTTAACCAAGTTAACTTAAGTTTTTTTATTGGATTTCTATTTTTATTTTTTGTCCTTTAACTTTAGGTTGGTTTGAGAATTGAGATTTAAGATTTGCAATTTCTTTCAATTTATTTTTTACATGTTATCTCAGTTTCATGAAACGAGTTGCGGGTTTAAAAAGTATGCACAATGAATCAGTTTTTTTATATTTTTTATATAACTATTTTTCTTTCTAGTTTTAGCCTTTAATATTTAATTATTTAAGAGTTCAGCTTCATGATTTTTTTTTAATTTGCTTTTTATTAAGTCATCCAGGTCTCATGATCTTAGTCATAAGTTTGATAAGTTAATTTAGGTTAAATTATTGTTTTTAATTGCTTTTTTTACGATTTGTCTTTCAAAATGAAATGGTTAAAAGTTGGGCTTTATATTTTCTTTTAAATTTTTTTTCATGGGATAATTTTATTCTTATGAATTGATGTCGCATGTTTACTCTAGTTAATTTAAGTCTCTTTTCTTGTTCTTTTTTAAAATTTAATATATATTAAATTTTTATCTTTTAATATTTTTGCTTATTGAAAATTGAACTTCCTAATTTATTTTGCTTTGCTTTCTATAGAGTTATTATGGTTTCATAACCTAAATAATAGGATTTGTAGGTTAGCTAGGGTTGATCTAAGTCGATCTAATATGTTACAATCTTAATTTTTTTTTTTAAAAATGATGTTATCTAATATGTCATATTCTCAGTATTTAAAAAGAATATCATCTAATTTGCATCAAACTTTGAATTCATGATTGATTTCTTTTATGTTAAAAACCATGTTAACAAGTCTTTTACTTGTACATTTTTATCATTTTTCTTTTAAATGATCCAATTCATTACATAATATAAATAAAATATCTAAATTTTCCTAAATCAAAGATAAACCTATCTTATACCACCCTTGCCTCATAAGAGAAAGTTGTTCGTTCAATAGATGGAACTTCCAAGAGTATTTTTTTTTCCAAATTATTCATAATTCTTAATAAAACTTTAAAACATGTAAGATTTTTATTATAAATACATGCATTATAGACCAAGATACAATTTACTGTGGACTTACTATACCTGCACTATAGATCAAGAGATAGTTAACTATGGATTTGCATAGTTGCTTTTGTACTATAGATATAAAATATTTGCACTATGGACAATATTGTAGTGCCTGAGGATATTGCCTTCTTTGCCAAAAGCTATTAGGTTTCGCATGGTAGTTAAATCTAACATTGTTGGGTTTGACTGCCAAGCTTGATCCAAAACACTTCCAACAAATGTCAATAGTGTTAGGTCCTGTTGTAGCGCCTAAGGGGGCGTTCCTCTATTATGTTTTTGATTAAAAATTGTGATTGGGGGCGTTGCCTTCTCTGCTAAAAACTATTGGGTCTTGCTTGATAGCTGAACCTAACGTTGTTGGACCTGACTACAAATCAAGGCCTAAAACACTTCCAACGAGTGTCAATAGTATTGGGTTCTGCAGCCCATGAGGACTTAAAATTAAAAATTTATTTTTGACTTCACATTAATATTCTTTTGATATTTTTGTATTATTTTTTAATATATATATATATATATATATATTGAGATTAGGTTTGACTTCATAGTTAGATCTATGGTTGCATTAGGCCCTGCCTACAAGCACGACCTAACAATGTTGGGCCTTGTTCTTAGCAGGACCCACCATACAAACAGGTCTGTTTCTAGGTCGAACATCGTTAGGCCCCTTTACAACTAGGACCTAATAACTTGGGCTATGCTAAGTAGCAAAACCCATTAGCAATGTGTGTCACTAAACCTAAGGCTAATAAGTTTTAGTTAGCTAAAGATAATTAACAAGTAGCGGATATCAATAACTATACATGCTATAAATATGCCTATAAACCCTTTTTTTTTCTTTAAAAGAGAAAGATTCATTCTTATCAATATTACAAGGCAAATAAAAACTTCAAAACCAAAAAGGGATATATCGATTTGCTTGCCTATGTGATTACTTTCTAAACATGATGTGCATTTCTCTTGCAAACAACTGGCTTATGAGCTTATAAGGGACTAGAAATGCTTAGATATGGCACTCCAATAGGCATTGAAATTAGATTTCTCTAATTTAAATTTATTTTTCAAAATAAATTGATGAAACTTTTTTATATCAACCCATAGTTGAGTGATGATATTTTTTTCTCGTTTTAGATTGGGTTGAACTTTCTAATTAATTTTTCATTTCAAAAAATTTTTGAAATTTTTTTCATAATTTCTTGATTTTTATATTACAAATTAATATTTTTTATGTTTTTATAATATTTTTAAAAAAACATGTTGATATTGTGTCTGGTTGCGACACTAAACCTAAAAATTTTTAAAATTTTAATTGTTTTCTTTGCTTCAAATTTTTTTTGATGTTTTTATATTATTTTTTAAAAAATATATTAAGATTATGTCTGGTTGAGATGGGAGACTTAAGAGATTTATAAATTTTTAATTTTTTTATTTACTTCAAATTAATATTCTTTTAATCCTTTTGTATTATTTCTTTTAATATTTTTAGGCATTGAAATTAGATTTATCTTATTTAAATTTATTTTTCAAATTAAATTGACGGGATGTTTTATATTGATAAAAAGTTGAGTGATGACAATTTTTTTTCATTTCAGGTTGAGTTTAATTTTCTAATTAAATCATGTTTAATTTTATGTTTTAAAAATTCTTTGAAAACAAATTGACAAATCTTTACTTCAAATTAATATTTTCTTATGTTTTTTGTATTTTTTAAATGTTGACATTATGCTTGGCTACAACGTCAGACCTAAGACATTTTAAAATTTTAATTTTTTTCTTTGCTTCAAAATAATTTTTTTGATGTTTTTATATTATTTTGAAAATATATTTCTTAAAACAAATATTGAGCTTGTGTCTGGCTGAGAGGGGAGACCCAAGAAATTTATAAAGTTTTATTTTTTTCCTTTCAAAGTAATATTCTTCTAATCCTTTTGTAATATTTCTTTTAATATTAATTTTTAAAATCTTATACTGAGATTGTGTGTGGCTACGTAGTTAGACCCATGACAACATTGAGCTTTGCCTACCACTAGGGTAATCATTTTCGGTTCAGTTTGGTTTTTGTCTTAAAAAATCAACCAAATTGGAGCAAAAAAAGAACCCAAACCAAACTAAAACCGGTCCAAACCAATTGCTTTGGGTTAGGTTTTTGAGGTCCAAAATTAGAAAACCTATGGTTATTTTTTTGGCTCCTTTTTGGCATTGTAATGGGCTATTAATGGACTTTGTAATGGCTTTTAGTGGATTTTTAATGGGCTTATAATTGATGTTAATAATATCTAATTTTCTTAAAAGATTCCAAAGTATATTTAATTTTTTTATCATTAAATATTCATTTATATTAAGTTGTTATTGTCAATCTTGTGTTCAATATATTTTTAACCTTTTTATTTTTTTTCTCTTACTTCAAAACAATTTAAATAACATACAATTATACATCAATAAGTTAAAATTCAAATTAATCCAAATTACAAACCAATGCCTTCAAAGGGCTTAAAGAAAAAACAACTCCAAGCCAAAAAAATAAATCTTCATTTTCACTTTGATACCTAAAATTTAAAATATAGAATTATAATAGGATAAATTAAATTTTATAGATATAAAAATAAAAAATAGTATTTTTACCATATGTTTTCAATAAATGCATTAATTTTTGAACTAATTATCATCTGTTATCATATACAACTTTCCACTGAATTCTATAAAATAAAAAATTAAACATATTAGAATAAAAATAAAAATATATTAATTAATAAATAATAAAATAAAATATGTAAGTTTATAAAAAAAATTACCTGCTTCAAGATATTCGTAAGTTTCTAAGAGAAATTACCTACTTAAAGATTTTTGTAGGTTTTAAAATCAGTAATCAAGGTTCCATCATTAGTTGCAATTGCTCCATGATACATTTTGACAACAAATAAATGCTTGAATTGTTGCTGAAAATAAAGAACTTCAAAATTGATCGAGTATACGACCATCTGTACTAAAGGCTGATTTAGAAGCCGCTGTGGATATAGGAATGACAAGAATAAATTGTGCAACTTTCGAAAGTATCTTATATTTTGAAACATTAATCTTCCACTAACCCAAAATATCTAATTTATCATTATTAGGACTCTCACAATTATCAATCAAATACCTTTCAACCTTATTTCTATTTTCCACACTATCTTCCTTTTGTAAGTGCCTTTTGAATCGAGCTAAAGTATTAACATCTATCTCTATGTCATCAATAACATCATTAACATCTTGTTTATACTTATTATCATTCATCACTTTATCCACTTTCAAATAAAACTTATACAAGTTCACCAAATTATTTGTCACCTTCTTTGTTAGCAATTGTGCTTTGTTATAATTGTCATAATCCAATTCGAGGTTATTCCCTAAAAATTTTATTTTTCTCAAAATAAAAATTAAAAAATAAAATAATAGTTGGCAACGTGGAGAAAGCAAGCTAGAAAATCAAGTTTTAATTTTTGGAGAAAATTCAAGGCCTAATTGTATCCTATTATGCCTAAGAACAAACAAAAAGTACAAATTCAAAGTTAAATTAAATGATTATTAGATAAATTTGCATAAAAATTATGTCCAATGATATAATGAAATTTTTAATAGGCTAATTTGATATAATCATGGGCAAAATTAAATTTTAACCATGTTTAAGAATTAACTTGGGTTCAATTGAAGAATTTAATTAAGTGAAGGACTTAATTATACTTTAAATGGGCCAAATTAAATTTTAAGTATGTTTAAGAATTAGTTTGGGTCTAATTGAAGGATTAAATGCAAAGACTTAATTATACTTTAAATGGATCAAATTAATTTTATTTGGGGCTTAATTGGTGAAAAATTAAGTTTGGGAGCTTAATTTGGGCTTAATTGAAAATATTCAAATTTAAAAAAACCAAATTTAATTTTTACCAAGTTAATTGAGTGAAATTAAGGGCCAAATTACAAGAAAATTGAAATTTTGGGGTCAATTAGGTGCTAAATTGACAAAATCCAAGACAAAAAACTATTATACAATAGGCGGTAAACCATTAGTCTCAATTGACAAAAACCAAGGGGTAAAAATTGAAGGAATTGAAAATTTAATGATCAATTAGGGGTTAAATTGACAAAATCTGAGATCAAGAATGATATTGTAAAAGGCATGTAACTTTGGGATTCCAATTGAAATTCGACAAGGGTGTAATTGTATTAAATTAAAAAGTTTTAGGTCAATTAAGGGTACAATTGTATAAAATCAAAGTTAGGGACTACTTTAAACTCTGGAGAAATCCCTATTTAAAACCTAAAATGATATCATTTTGAGTTAGAAAAAAAAAAAGAAACCAGATGACACGTCATGTGGTCACTATTCATTATCTTCCTTATTTTTTCCAAAAAAGGTGGTCTAGTCATCCTCTTTGCAGGTGCATTTAATGCACTTAACATCACCAAATTTGCAAAATCATGCACGAAACTATTCACCAAACATCCCTCTATGTTTGGGTATAGTCTTCACTAGCTCACTGGCATATAAATGGACATGGCACCACCCCAAAAAGGGCATCTCAGGCAGCCTGCAGCTGCAGTTCAACAGTGCAACATGCCTACTTTGAGCCAATAGTTGAGATCATTTCCAATTGAATCAAGGGCTAAAATTTATTCCCTTATGTAGACAAGATTGCCCTCTTCCACCGCCTATAAATAAAGACTTAGTTGATGACCTGAGGGAGAAGAAAATCAAACTTAAAGTTGGCTGAAAACTAGCCTTCCCTACTCAATTTTCCTGCAATCGCTTCTTTTTCTCCTTTCTCTCTTCTTTGTGGCTTTCAACCACCACTACCACCATTCCATATCTTTTGCATGCCACCTCCACCTCAAGTGGTGTCCAAAACATTTCCTATAGAGGTTGTACCACCTCTCTCTTTTTCTCCCTTCTCAACGATTTTTTTCTTTTTATCCACCACCATGATAGTAGCCACCCTGGTGGCTTAACTCTCTAACGTTGCAATTGCTTGCACCTCTTCATCTTCCTAGGTTGGACCACCCTTGCGCCAGGTAACTTTCTTCTTCTTTTTGCTGCTCCTCTTCTTCACCCACTACGTGAACAATAGGCATGAATTATAATTCAAGCCTACTACTCATGCAGTGGATGTTGGGTCAAGCCGTATCTGGCCCAACCTAAAATTATGGGCTAGGTTCGGCTCGTTCCTAAAGAAATAAATAAAAACTATTGGGCCGAGGCCGGCCTAGCCCATGTAGATTTTTGTTTTTATCTATTTATTTATTATAATAATATATTATATTATTAAAAAAATGAGAAAATTCCAAAAAAATTAAAAAGTCCTTTTGAAAAATTTATGATTTTCTCAAACATTTTCTATTAATTTTACATAATATTAAGTTGTATATTTACATTATAAAATACAAATCTTGTATTAAAATAAAAAACAATTGCATATTTCTCATGTTTTAAAAACCTAAAAATATATATTATAACCAGTTTATGATCATCCATTAAGGTTTGACCAAAATATATATAAAAAAAACTTTTTTCCAATTTTTCCTAGTATGTAGATGTAGACTTTAATATTTGTGGGTGTAAAATTACATGATAAAGTACACCACTTAGGTATTAAAGATATAAAGTGTAAATAAATGTGATGCTAAAATTTAGACTTTAGAACAATTAGGATTTAACTCGATAGGGTAGAGGCTCTCTCATGATGAGAGATCTGCCTTGACCATTAGATAAGACCAATAAATAGAAACCCAACCTAAAAACAACAATGTAGCCTACCTTAAGTAGGGTGCACTAGGGGTGATACGTTTTCTCCTTACACAACCAGCCCCTTACTTATGCTCTCGCAGACTATAGATTTATAGTAACCATAATACTAGGTGTCGAGTTTCAAAAATTAATCATAATTTTTCCAACATACAACATTCCCTTATCAGGAGGCAGGATAGAGAGCCTTCACCATTGCCAGACGACGTCGCCCCCGTGACAATAATCATACAACTCACCAAAATAAAATTTTACATATTTCAACTTAAGACATGGATCCTAAATATTATCCATATATAATAAAAAATTTTGATTTGCTTCAAAACTCAAATATTTCTCAAACTTTAACATTATGCTCATCACCATTCCACTTAAAATATTATCTCTACTTTTACACAATTATAACAAGTTTGTATGTATATAAATCAATTTATTAAAGAAAGAATTTGATGTGACATGTAATGAGTTAGAAAATCTCAATGTAACCATATAAAAGATCTTTAAAAACTTCAGTAAAGTCTAGCATGTTCTCAATCCTCCAAACTAGGTGGCCCAATGTATTTTTTATTCCCTTTGAATTAACCTTCAAAAAGTAACTCATATACTTAGATTCACTTTGACCTAACCTCAAAAATACCTTTTCAAATTTTTCAGCAGCTTCTAACATAAAATAAGTTGAATTCCATCGAGCTGCAATATCCAAACACAATAATTTCTTACACTCTATATGCAACTTTTCTACACGTTTTTTAAATGCAAGTAGCCTAAAAGGTGAAGATCTCACAAATCTAATTGTATTTTGAATTTTAACAACCAAAACATTAATCTCTTTTAAGCCACCATACAAAATGAGGTTTACAATATATGCACAACATATAATATATAAATGTTCATTTGACAATATATTTGTTGGTCAATCTTTCATCATATTCTTTAAATATGAAATAGTAACACTATTAGAGCTTGGATGTCTACTGTAATAATTAAAAATTTATTAATCCCCCAATCTAACAAATAATTTTCAATAACTTGACCAATTATCTCACCTATATGATTGGGAACTTGACAAAAATTTAGAATTCTTTTATATAAATTCCACTTATTATCAATCCAATGAGTCGTTAATGACATATAGTTAATGTTTTGGATTGATGTCCATATATCTGTTGTTAAGCATAATTGTTAACCCTTAAAAGCTCTCTTTAATCTTTTCTTCTCTTCAACATAAAGTTTCAAACAATTTCTCATAACAGTAAAACATGAAGGAATGTCAAATCTAGACTGCAAAGTCCTAGAAAATAATGTAAATCCTTTATCCTCCACAAAATTAAAAAGCAACTCATCAATTATAACCATTTTTACTAATGTCTTTTTGTATTCATCATAATCATAACCTATTGCCTTAAGAGTTTCCACACTTCGATCTCTTAATTTACCCCCTACTTTATTAGGTTCTCATACCAAAATTTTTTGCTTCTTATCAACCACAAAATAAAACTTATTGCATACTTTTAAATGACTCCACATATTACTTGTTCTATTAATAATAGTATGACATACATAATCTTTTTCACAATAATTACATTCAGCTCTAGGGGTTGTAGGATCATCATCAAGTTTTGTAAAATGATCCAAAATTTATGATTTTTTTTATCATCAACATTTATTTTCCTTGATGTAAGGACTTGAAGTTATTTACCTTTATTGTCCATGATGGATCCTGCAATAGTTGATGTTGGGTTGGTGTTTGAAGCTGGGGCATTAGTTGATGTTGAGATAGTGCTAGTGGATGAAGTGTTTTAAAGGTTTTTCATTTATAATTTATTATAATGAAATAAGAGGCAGTAACAAAACTCAAATTCTAAAAAGATAAATGATAATAATTTCTCTTCAATGAACTATAACATAACAAGAAGCAATATCTATATTTTATCTTTTATGTATATATAATGTTTTGCAATTACTGAAACTATTTTTTTATTACAAACACATTTAGTGCTTGATCATACATTTTTGCTATGTATAATGTATTTTGGATAGCAATGAATAAATAGCAAACCATCTCATTTAAATTTGTTTCTTTATAAGGTATTTACTGGTTCTGCAGATTGAACTTAGACGAGCATATAATTATAAGATCATGCTTTAAGTTAAAATTCTTCTGCCAGACCTGATGGTAAGCTAAACTTTTTATGGTTGTTTGAGCTAAATTTTTCTTAAAACAATACAAAATTTAGACTATCAACTACAATTTCAAAATTGACAAGATTTTTATAAATATTTTATGTTCAAAGCTTTTGTAACTATCCATAAACACGTGAATGTTTGTCATAGTGCTTTAATTATGGTGATTGATAACTTAGGTTTTCGTGTTATTCCATCTGCCTAACATTCTTATATGATTCCTTTGGAAGTTCCACATATACTAGACTTCATGCTGTTATAATTAGTCGACCTAAATTCTACTAAATGATGATGTGTAATTAGTTTTGAATTTGATAAACATATGTCATTTGAACGGAGACATACTTTTTCTACTGAAGTTTGCTATGCATTCATTTAACTGCTTAAATGATTTTGGTCAATTCTCTTATGTCGTTGCTTTTTTAATTGTCTTACAGAGTTCAGTTCTTATTTTGGATGATATAGCATTGGATATTGATCAGGTTGATAGCCTTATTAAGTTTTGTCCAACAAAAAAAGAGATGGAATTACTCAAGGTATTAAAAATACATGTGCTCCTTATTTAGTTTTTTATGCCCATAAATCCTTCACTGCATCACATGAGAGTTTTAAACTGTCACCACCAATTAATTATTTTTCTAGTTGTTCATAATTTAAAACATTGACTAGCAAAAGCAATCCTCATGTTCATTGAGTTAAAAACTCAAAATTAAAAACCAAGTATTTACTCCAGCAATGTATTCAAAAACAAATTTAAAAACCAAGTATTCATAACTTCAGCAAACTATTTAAAAGTACATATAGTTCACATCAACCAGAATTGAAGCTTAGTATTCAAAGCTTATGGTTACTTTATAAATTGATTTTCGAGCATTCAACCAAATCAACATAACAACCATATCTTTATTCTTTGACCCTTTCATTGAAAAAAATACAAATACAATAAATTAAATAGCTGATGAACATATAAATATAAGCAAAATACAAGCAACCATTAGTTAATTAATTAATTAAAACAAAAAAAAATAAAATTCAATGCTATAGAACTGATTTGGTTTCAAAGTAGTTGAGTATGGAGTACATGTGATCTTGCATAGATAAAGAGGAACGTCAATATGTTTTTGAGAAGCTTGAATGGTTTTAGACGATGGAAACACAAATTGAAAGAAAAGGATGAAAAGGAACTGTTTTGGATCTCTGTGTTTCTATTTTCTTAGTCTAAGGAGACTGGAGAGGGAGAGGCGAGAGGGGGCGGGTGCTCTAGCTAGGGTTAGCTACGAGGGAGAAAGGGGATGACTGATTGGTGTTGTAGTGTAATTAGGGTTAACGCAAAAAGTTGGGAGAGAGAGGAGAGAGGCGAGAGTGAGTATCATTTTTAATTTACACCAGTGATGGGTAGGGACCTTTTTATTCTGAACTAGTTCAATTCAAGTGAACTGGTTCCTGCATTACAAAGCCAAAAACCTAGCCGAATCAAGAATTTTTCTAACTATTCTAATTGGTTTAATTGTTTTTTTCTCTGTTTGGTTTTTTCGATTAATTTTTTTTTGTTTTCTCGATTTATTCAATTTGTTTGATCACCCTTACCTACCACAGGACCCACCGCTGCTAGGTCCTCTGACAAGCATAACCCAATGATGTTGGGCCCTACTACCCAGCAATGATGGGCCCATATAGGTACTTAACTACTGGGTCATTCTATCAAGGCCCAAGTTTATCTTGTATGGGTTAGCTATGCAGACCCAATGATTGTGGGTCTGGCTGCTCAATAGCAAGCATGACTCAATAAAGTTGGTTTTATTGGGCTTTGCTCTACCAAGACCTTGTAACAGAGGGTAATTAGATCTGCAGTCTGACCCAAGTTTCTTGAGTATGGTTTTGTTGCTAGACCTAATGATAGTAAGTTAGCTTTCCAGCAGTGGTGGGAATTCGAATTCGCAATTGACCAAAGTTCATTAGGTTTAGCTTTTCCACCAAACTCAATGATGGTGGGCCCAACTTTACACTAGAACCCAGCAACAATGGACCCAGGTTCCATCAAGACCTACTAAAGATAGGCTCAACTTTCATAATGACCCATTAGCTTGGAGCTCTTTGTTCATTAGGACTCAACAACAACAAGCCTTGATTGTCAACACGACCAAAATGTGTTGGCCAAGCCTTGATTGTCAACACGACCAAAATGTGTTGGCCTTGTTTTTCAAGAGGACTTAATAGCATTGATTAAGTCTATTTCATTCAAAATTCAGGCCTACAATTATGCTAGAGAAAACTAGTTGACCCATCGGGTCAACTAGAAACTTAGGTAACCTAGTAAAAAACTGGTACTCTTTTTTGTTTCTGTCAAAAAAATTTTCTCCTACTCAGAGATCGTTATTTATTTATATTTTTTAGTTGGTTAATAACTCATACTAGAAGAATGTTTTATTTTTTCAATGTGAGATTTGAAGTCCTTTAGTATATATACTTTATGTTCATAATAAAAAAGTTATGTATTTTCAATGTGGGATAGAAAATCCTTTTGATTTAAATATTTCAATTTAGAAAAATAAAATAATATCTTTTTAATATAAAAATAAAAACTTTTGAAGTAATCTTTTAAACTTAATTTTTTGTAATGTATATAATATTAATTCACATGAATTTTTTTATTTTTTAATTTAAAATATTAAAATTTCAAATATTTTGTTTCAATTTATTTTATATGATTCAAGTTAATCCGTGTAATTTTGAACTTGATCTCTTGGCCGAATCAACTCTCTAGTTGGATGTTATAATTATAATTTTCATGAAAATATATTTTTAGTTTGTTATATTTTTTTAAACTACAAAAATATATTAAAAAACCTACATAATTTTTTTTAACAAAATTAAAATATTTAATCAACAGCCGAGCATAGCTACAGAACTCTAAAACAAGTGGGCTTTCCTACAAAGCACTAGCGCTGCTAAAGAGCTCCCCCACATTTTATTTTATTTTATTGGTTTCTGTTATTATTATTATTGTTATTATATTATTGCTACACTCTAGCTAGCTGCTTTGCTTTTCCGTTGGGCTTCGAAAGTATTTGACTTGCAATCATGATGGTGCATTAAACTATTGTTGGTTTGCCAAATTGGCCACTGGACAAACCCCATATAAAGGAGTTTCTCCTTGCAAACCAAGCAAGCAAACATTGCAGAGAAGCTTGAAGCTAGCTAGCATTTTATCTAGGCATAAACAGAAAGTTGCATTAATGGCGGCTGTGTCTTCAAAATGGGTTTATTTGCTTCTACTTTTCTTGTGCATTGTTCTTCATTCGAGTGCTATCACTCTTGGAGGCGGTGATGGTGGAGGTGGTGGAGGAGGAGGAGGAGGAGGTGGTGGTTCAGGTCATGGCGGGGGCTTCGGAGCAGGAGGTGGTGCAGGTGGTGGTCTTGGAGGCGGTGCTGGTGGAGTTGGGGGAGGAGCAGGAGGTGGTGGTGGTATTGGTGGTGGTTCAGGTCATGGCGAGGGCTTTGGAGCTGGAGGTGGTGCTGGTGGAGGAGGAGGAGGAGGCGGTGGAGGCGTAGGTGGAGGATCAGGCCATGGAGGTGGCTTTGGTGTAGGTGGAGGTGTAGGAGGTGGTGCTGGTGGTGGTTTAGGTGGCGGAAGTGGTGGTGGAGGATTTGGAGTTGGAATTGGCGGTGGAGGATTTGGAGTTGGAATTGGCGTTGGTATAGGAGTTGGAGTTGGAGTTGGTGCAGGTGCCGGCCAGGGATCTGGTATTGTTTCTGGCAATGGTAATAGTGGCAGGCATTAAACATACTTTACCTTGAAAACAATCTTATTAATTAAAGGAAAACAGAAGATTTCTAGCTTGAAGCCTAATTAATCGCCTTCTGTGATGTCAGTTTTCCCACCTCCTGTAACTTCGGTTCTTATAACACACTATTTGTCATTGTAATTGCTGTTCACAGATTAGGATTAAGATCGGAGCTTATGTAATGTAACTAAGAAATTAATATGAAATGAGATGTCTTCCAAAGCAATCTTGCAAACGATTCTTTTATTTTTTTCCTACAGTCACTAGCTTACCAGTTGCTTTCAGAATCTAAGCACCTATAGAACAGCAATTAAGTTCTTCAATGTCCACAAACTATCTGGGCATGAATTAACCCAGAGACTTCACTCAAACAATCATAATATCATATGGTATTCGGCCTAGAATCCCGATTTCAGAATAAACTATGAGGATAGTGAGAGGCCCGACCTCCATGTTTAAGAGTAAGATGAAAAGTGAGCCGCCTCTTGACTGGTGAGCATATGGTAGTTTGGACTTGAAGCCAACATCAGAGCAAACTGCATTGAGGTTGCTGAACAAATCTCCAGAAAAATTAAAGAAAGGGAAGATTAAAGAAAGTTTAGCTAATGATCACTTAATTATGAGGGCTAAACTCTCTGTTTCAAGCCCTACTTTTGTCGATCCATTGCTAATATATGTGGATTAATATCACACTGTATAAAGCTAGCTGTAGATGGATGAGAAAAAGATCATGACAATTCCCATCGATCGTCTACAAGCATTAATTTTGCTCATGGACTGCAGAAACTAGTCGAAGAACCCACAACATCTTGAGTGTTCATTGAGATTGAACGAATCAAGATTCAAACTGAAAAGAACTCACCCCAAAATGCTTGTGCAAAACGAGGGAAAAAATGTGTTCCCCTCGAGATTTCATGACCATATGATCAAGAACTTCCCTAATACAAACACAAAGGCTCAAATTAAAAATCCCTCAAGCAAGATTTTCCTCTCTATAAGCTGTACGCCGTCAATGACAGTAAGCTACTGGTAGCTGGCCATCACCTTTCAAACTGATAATATCATCATAAAAAACCTTAATCATTTCAATATTATTTTATGAAATTTATTTAAAATATTTTTTTATATAAAATAAAAAAATATAAAAAGACTCAATCATGCCTAGGCCTCGCCTTCCAGTCCAAGTGCCCCAGAAAAACTAGCTAGGTGCGCTTGGGTCCATAAAACTAAAACTAGACTCGCATGCCTGATTTTTTTAAATGGAGGAATGACAAATTATCTATCCAATTATTGTTTTTAAAATAGGAGATGTTGCATTGTCTGCTTTTGCAGACAACTCATTGTTTTCTGATTGACTTTCAAACCACCTTCGAAGTTTAGAAAGTTAGGATCAGAGTTTTTCAGCTCTAAATAACCAAATTTCAACCTTTTCTTTTTTTTAACTCCAAAACATTATAAACATCATCATAAAAATCTTAATAAATTCAAAAAAATAATTATTTTCGATTTGGTTTGGTTTGGTTTCTATAAAAATAATAACCAAACCAATTTTAAAAAAATCAAAACTAGTTCAAACCAACAAGTTTCTGTTTAGTTTTTTTTTTTAAAAAAATGATTCAAATCAGGTTATCTTGGTTTTTTTTTTGTGTAGCTTGGTTTTTTGAGTTTGATTTGGTTTTTTAAGTTTGACTCAATTTTTATCTGTTTTTTTAGTTTTGATTTGGTTCGATTCGATTTGATTTTTCAGTTTTAGACTTATAAAATCAAAACCAAACTGAACCAGTCAGTTTTTTAAAATTTTAATTAGTTTAATTAGTTTTTTTAAAATTTATTTTTTTTTAATTTTTTTAATTTAATCAGTTTCTCAATTTGTTTACTTACCCGTAATAAACTCCTTTCAAATCCCTAAAAAGCCTATAATCGCTCTAAATCAAAATTCAACCGGATAAAAGAAACTCTGAGTCTTGATGTATTTTTTAAGACATGTTCAAAGGAGAATATCAACCTCATTGAACCTCTCTCTCGTTGGCTTTTTTGTTAGCCAAAATGGCTAATTGACTATTTATCTTTTCTTTTTATTTTCCAATGACACTCTCGGTTTTTGAAAATTTTAAAAACTAAAATATAAAATAAATAAAATTTAAAATCAAGATATGAAACCCTAAAAAAATATAGATACCATAAACTTCAGAATCAAATCGTATGTTTTTGTGCTTCATGAGCAGAAAGAAGAAGAAGAAGAGTTGTCATGTATTTAATTTTTTAATTGATAAACACAAGCATAAAAAAGGAAACCATTTTATAAGGTATAGAAGAACTACATGGAGGATAAAATAAATAAATAAAATTAATGATTGAAACTGATAATTATTTAAATATAAAAATAAAGAAGAGATCGGATTCTGCTCCACTGTTATTAGAATGAATCAATTAATATCTGAAAAATATAAAATTTTATTAAGTACTCATTTGATTAAATTTATGATCATCCTCATTTTAGTTATTTATTATTTTAATTAGAAAGAGAGTGTTTTGAAACACGTTGTAAATTATATTTTTTTAAATTTTAAAATTTTTTATTAAAAATAATTTTTTTATATTTGATAGTTTAATATACCAATACTAAAAATAATTTTTTATTTTAATATATTTTTTAAAAAAATACTTTAAATTATATTACTATCACACTTTTATTTTTTAGTTGTTATTTGGATATTCTTACACTCTTTTAAAGAGTAAAATTAGTCTAGTTTGTAATTGTTTCTCCCAGGAAATATATATTTTAAAAAATAAATTTTTATTTTTATTTTTATAAAAATATTATAATACCTTAACCGCTAATGAAACATCTATCACTATTACAGTACTAAACACGGGACAAGTCAAGTATCAATTATCAATTGATTTCTTATAATCATGGTTTTAATAATCCATTATTTTGTCATTAAAATCTGCCATTTTAGCCTATTCATCTTTCATTAATTTTTTAATTCCCCCCNAAAAAAAAAAAACCTGTGTTTCTGTCTGCCTGTCTTCATCACCTCTGCCTGAAAACCTTCCCTTCCTCAAAGCTACCCATCTCTAAATTCTCTGTCTCTCTATCTCTAGCAAGTTCCACAGCAAAAAGCAAATGATGAAAGACCACCCTTTCTCTTCTCTAATTCGTCTCAACATTGGTCACCTCTCTCTCTCTCAATTATCTATGAATTTGTCTTTGTAGGAGATCTTCATTTTCAGATCCTTGAATACACCCATCTGTTAAAACAATTTCACTCTTTCTGCATCTCTATTTTAACCTCACACACTGTTATAAGTTTTATTTCTCAACTCCTAAATTTCAACTTCAGCACTTGGATCAAGTTTATTTATTGATTTATTTATTTGTTACTGCTTGCTTTTGCCTTTTTTGATCGGTTTAATTCATTGTGCTTGATTGTTAATAGTTTAGCATGGAGATTTAAGTCAATTATGCGGTTAAAATAATTTTTACAGGAGGGAAGAAATTTTGCACCACAATTGATACATTAACACAGCGTGAGCCTGATTCCATGCTTGCGGCCATGTTCAGTGGAAGACACACCGTGTCTGAGGATCCTGATAAGGTAACATTGAATTATGGTCACTTGTTGTTTGATGTTGTCTAGAGAAATAATGTGCAGTAATTGCCTCAGCTATGAGGAATTAAGGATTCCCCAGTTAACAATTGATTCATTTCCGTTTGCAACGTGCTTTTTTCCCTTCAAGTTTCGTGGAATGGCTTTTATTGTAACTCCGAGGGGGATGACTGCCTAGGCTAGGTTGTTGAAGATAGAAGTGTTGCCAGGCCAATTATTATTATTATTTCTTGCTTAAGGAATGACACATTCTTTCTTAGAGGGAAGGAACTAATGCGGGAGGGAACATGCATTTTATTTATGTTGAGAAGAAAAGGAAGGCATAAGGAACAAGGGAAATGACTTTCGCTCATTCCCTTTTGGTTTCAGCTGTGCCCTTGCCTCTACACTTTTTTTTTTTAAAAATCAAATGGAGACTATAAATTTGCTTCAGTAAGTTTCATGTTGAACGATGTTACTTGTTAAGTAATCAATTGTTCCTGAACTTTGATTCTGCAGGGATACGTCTTTATTGATAGGGATGGGAAACACTTTCGGCATATTTTGAATTGGTTGAGGGATGGTGTGGTTCCCACACTAACTGATGCTGAATATTCAGAGCTTATGCGAGAGGCAGTATACTATCAGCTACTTGTATGTGGTTATAGCTAGACTTTTGTGGTTATTTCCTTTTTTATATTCCATTTTCTGGTCCTTTGGGTCCTGCCTATTCATAGAAGCATGGTGTTAAGAACAAGCCTCTTGTTGATGTGGTTCTTCACTTAGAGGGTTGGGGGGGGGGGGCAGTTGTTCTATATTGCATTTTTTGAAAGGACAATAATTTCCCTGCACATCAGGCAGCGGGAGATCTCCTGAGCTTGCATGCAGGCTTTTTCAAAAAGAAGCGTGCAGATTTTAGAAACTTCACATTACTTCCCCTGTAAACACCTTTCTAAAATATCTGCATAAATTTTTGAAAGAACTGGAAGTCATTGCGTGACATGTAGTGCTAGGTTGCATTTACATGTGGGAAAGTATGACCCTGAGATGGCACACGGGAATTTCAGAAAGGAGCACACACTTTTCTCATGCCATTTCCCTATAAACCTTTGTTTGAAAGGTACTGCTGCTGTGTGTCCTAAATTTCATATGTTACTGGATCCAAGCAACAACGGCTTTTTTTCACAATCATAGGTGTTGTATGCTTATGCTGTCCCAGTTCATGAGATTTTGATAGGAAAGTTGTTTCCAATTATTATATTGGTGGAGTCAAATTTTTATGTTTTCTATTTTCTCTGCTAATCTATTTTTACTTTGCATCGTTCTGTAATGAGTTTGATTGCTCATCCCTGAAAACTGAGAGATCCATATGCATGCATTTAGATTCATGTGGATAGCAATGCTCAGGAAAAGAAATGTCAACCACATCCCTAATGTTTCTGACTTTCCTTTTTTTGCCCCTCTATGACCTTATATATCAGGGTCTCGTAGAAGGAATCAATTCTGTTCTGACTAGGAGAAGGGAAGGTGATGAGTTGGAAGCTGAATTGACACGGGCAGATATCATCAAATGTTTACAATATCAGAAAGTGAAGTTTCGAGGAGTTAATTTTTCTGGCCTTGATCTCTCTAAACTGGTAAGTCTTTTGGGTTTGGAGTTCTTGGAAGGTTTTCTCTTGCTTTCTTATGTTTATCCTTGGCAGATGTGTCTCTCTGAAATCAACCAATAGATTCATTTGTTATTTGTTCTGTTGCAGTTTTTTAGAGAAAGTATAACTTTTGTCAAAAGACAGTTGTGATTTCATGCTGTCTTCTTCAACTTCAACTGTTGTAGGAACAACTTGTGAAGGAAAAAAAAAAAAATTACAGAAAGCTGGTAGATTTTAAAGTAAATGATTATATCCTCTGATGTGTGGTTTATTGAGATGCAGGACCTCTCATATGTTGACTTCAGCTATGCGTCTCTGAAAAATGTATTCTTCTCTCGTGCAAATCTACAGTGTGCAAAATTCAGGGTAAGTGCAATTTCACTTACCTGTAATGCACCCTGTCCCTAACAACTTCATTATTGTCTTTTCACTGTACTTCCCTGGAACTCACACTATGGTCACTGGAATGAATTCCCTCTACCTTATAATGCATGTCTTGAATTCTTGTGCTCATTGTTTAAGCTGAAGCAGTCACTGTTCTTTCCCATTAAATGTTTACTTTCATTTTCTAAGTAAGAACAAAAGTTCTAGCAGGGTTCATATAATAACTGGGGATAAATTATGATTTGACTTTATCATTGTGGATATTCAATTTGATATAGGGAAAAAAGGAATCAAGATTGGGGAGGGCAGTATTATTCTGGATTGATGATCATGTCTTTCTTCTAATGAACAAACGCCCACGCCCATGCACACACACTCCACACCCACACCCACACCCACACATATTTGTTCTCTGTGATTAGCTCCTTTACCACATGCTGCTTTTAGCTATCTGAGAAATATCACATAGTTGTTATCTGTGATAAGCTCCTTTACCACTTTATCTGTTTAATGGATCATATTGAAACCTTTAAATTGACATCACAGGATGTGGATGCTGAGGGTTCCATATTCCACAATGCAACTTTGCGGGAGTAAGACACTCAAACCAAAACTGGATCCATTTGTAAACTAGTGTCATAGAATGCTTTCTTGATGACTGTTTCATGCCTAGGGAAGATGTGAATTTACTGGTGCAAATCTCCGAGGTGCTTTATTAGCAGGTGCCAACCTTAAGAGTGCAAACCTACAAGGTAATGTTTTTAGTAATTCTTATGATATTGATTATTGAATAGGATGCTTTAACCAGTTTCTCTACTCGAGGCTAATATGTCTGTCGCCAATCGCACTGTTGCATATTAACAGGCCTGTGGCTTCAATTCCAAGGCTAATATGACTGTTGCATATTAACAGGCATGTCGCTTCAATTGCATGACATATAATTTATTTCTCGAATCTAATCACTAATCTGTGTGACTATTCTAGCATCTTATTTAACCTAATTAGATTTTCTTGAACATTATTTTTTTTTCGTATACAAATTCTTCATACCTTCAAGTGGAAACCTTGACCTGACCATTTAAGGCTTGCTTAATATTATTGACATTAAAATTTTGCTTTTTTTTTCCCCCTCAAAATTCCCCATCCTCTTGGTTTGATTTGCTTTAATAATTATAAAAAATGCTATTGCTTAATTTGTAATGCTCATAGAAATCTCTGTAGGAAACTACTTCGTACTTTCATTTCATGTTCTGTTGCAGATGCTTGTCTGGTTGATTGCAGTTTTTGTGGAGCAGATCTGAGTTCTGCACACTTACAGGTTCAGCATCTGTTAATCTTTGAAGTAACTGAATTTCATATCTGCACCTGTTTTCTCTTCACTCTATTGATTGACCATACTAATTAGCTGGTGATTCTGGTGTGATTCCTTCAATGTTCATTGACTGTGAGAACAGAGCTTGATTCTGGTTCACACTCTGTGCTCTGGTTGCTTGAATTAGGAAATCTAGTTCAACCTGCCGATTAAAGGATACAATAATTAAAATATTGGATGAGCAGAATCGTATGATAATCATTGTGTACCACCAACTAATGTAATATCTAAGGCATCTTATTATTCCTTGAACTCAATTGTCATTATGTGTAAAATACTTGCTAGAAACATTTACTTTCTTATTTATCAAACAAAAGTCCATATTGTTATTAGGAGGCAAAAATGATAACGTGCTTCGTATGTAGAAGAAATATCAATAGGAATGGGTCCCTTCTTCCTTGTGTGTTTTTTTTTTTACCATAATTTGGTTATTTGATATTGCTCTTGATGGCTCATAGAAGCAAATCTAATTGAAATGGTTTATGGATTTATGCATAATGTAAAACATGAGGCATGAGCCTATATTTGTTTCTGGCCTGGAGGCTGTTTTCATATATTATCCTGATCAGTTACCTAATTTCAGACTGCTGATCTCACTAATGCCAACTTGGAAGGAGCTAATCTAGAAGGAGCCAATCTGAAGGTAGAAACATTTGCAATGTTGAAACCATGAATGTAAATATAAAATGATAATAAGGCGTGCTTTTGAGGTGAAATCAAATGTGTGAAAAAAAATGGGGCCTGAACCAGTTTATTATTGGATGTAGCAGAATATGAATGACTGCAGGAAGGGATGTCCCTGCAAAATCAAGTTTCTTTCCCAACTCGTGTAGCTGTTAAGTTTAACCTGTTGAAACTGACATATTTCAGGGTGCAAAATTGAATAATGCCAATCTAAAGGGTGCAAATCTTCAACGGGCTTATCTACGACATGTCAATCTTCAAAATACAGTAAGTGACAACTGATTTGTATGTTTACAGTTTTTGAATTCCGAGGTGCCTAAAGTAAATTTGCTTCTATGATGTCAATGATTTTTAGATTCTTAATCTGCTTAAGTGATCGTTTGCATCATTTGGTGAACACCTCTTTTTCTTTAAACCTATTGCGTTCCAATTCCTGGAAAGGAAAAAAGAAAGGTCTGTTGATGTTGATATCAATGCTGATCATGGCGAGCATTTAAACATGTGCAAGATTCACGGGGAATGCTAAAATTTGTACTGCATGGTGCATCAATATTTTCACAAGATAAATAATATTTCTACAGAAAGATTGACAGAGTCAGAATAAAGATTTAATCATTTGTGTCACAACATATGATAGTGCTTGCTTAGGTCATGAATATCAGCAAAACTTGCCACCACTGAACCAAATTGTTCATGCAGAAATTTGTATAATGAAATTATATATACAGAAAATAAATTGTGTTGAATCAAAGATATTTTGATTGTGTATTTGAAGTGCAATAATGTCAAAGAACAAGAACATGGCAATGCTGGTTAGTAATTGTTCTCTGTCCAGTGTAGGGATCGATAATTTAGATTATTAGACTTTCTAACCATTCAGACAACCCGTGAGTTCCGTTACCCAGCAAGCAGATAATTAATTAGAATGTTTGTCAATGTAGTGTGCCATTACCACAATGATATTAAGAACACTGATTTTTACACGTAACATCTCAGTATGCTGGAATTTCTTGGCTTACCAGCTTTAATTTTTATAAAAATAAATAAATAACTCTTTTTATGGATCGTCCTCAAATTCCTCAAGTTGCATAATCCTACTTGAAATTAGTTTTTGTGAAAGAGACTGGCTACGAGCTTTTTATATAAACAAATTAAGATTGATTTTTTTAGCTCTAAGGTCAAAGAAGATTTAATGTGATCCAGAGTTTGGTCACCATGTGCATATTCTGGTTTAGATCTCCAGTCTTGATTCGCATTTGCAGGGATTGCTTTGCAATCCAACATCTAATATCTTGTTTCTACCACAGCATTTGGAAGATGCAAAGCTTGATGGTGCCAATTTGGTTGGAGCAATTCGATAAAATTGGTGCAAGACTGTGTCCCAGAATACGTGAATGTATTTTCACTTTCGAGTGATCTATTTCATTTCCATCCTTTTGTCTTCAGAAATGGATATATGTGCTAAGTTATTTATGTGCAATATGTGGATAGTTTGACAAAATGAATTGGAAAGATTTCATAAAACATGGTTGACCATAATTGTCTTCTGAGGCCATCCCTTTACTTAGGATTTAAGCAGTACTTAGATTATTGTGACCAAACATGTGTTCTCATATGTTACATGATACTGGTGAAAACTTTTTCTGCTGTTTAGCTGTATGGTCTTGGTGGAGAGTTGCCAAGGGTATTTCAAGGACTAAAGGTACCAAAATTTGAGTTTAGAGTGGTAATATGACAACTTGGCATGAATATTTCGTCCCAAGGCCCTTTTAAACGAGGTTTTTCTCTTGGATATACTCCATTTCTTTTCTTAGTTCAAGTTCATGTCTGTCAGTTGTTTGGATCGTGTCAATGGTTATATACAAATCGGCAAGTTGGAGACTTCACCCCCTTCATAATAGGAAAAATAAATGCAGCAGCGTAGTGGCTGGCCAAAGCTGCTGGGAAAAGGAACCACTGCTGTAAATTGGATGACTTCACCTATTATACATTTATAATTAGCTTCAAGCTAATACCCACAATGACCCCTTTAATAGAAATGCATTCCCAGTTCAAAATGATAGAAGTAACCCACTTGGATAATCAACAATGTGCCGAGGAAAGAATTTCTCAGGTGGCTAAGATCTCGTTGTGGCTGAAATTGAAAGTTATTTTGCAGTGGAAGTCTCTCCCAAGTTTGTCCTTCATGGCCGCTCTTTCTTTCCTCTGACAATCCATCGAAGTATTATTCATATCCCAAGAAAATTGTGAGTGCTATAAAATTTTTTGCAAGAGAACTTGATTGTTCAATTCGTTTGATTTTTTCTTCAGAAAGCCTAATTGTCAAATAAGAAAGTGGGTTGATCCGATGATTGGAGGACTTGTCTCCTAAACTTTCACGAGGTCAGATTCTGGGTTAGATGTGATAACTGATAACTATGCTTTTTCACGAGGTGAAATTCTAGGTTAGATGTGATAATTATGCTTTAGGCCTCATGATTGTTTATATAGTTATAAGTTTTGGTAATATGCATGTCATGATATCATAATTTATTTTTGACCTCTTTTTTAGTATATTTTCAAAAATAAGAAAGGATAACTCTTCCTTGGAAGAAAAAGAAGAAGAGATGGGACTTCATTCTCTTTCTCTTTCAAGGGTAAAGGTATATAGAAAACTAATAATGTATTTGGTATTGCGGTAGTTGTTGTGGTCATCGTTCTAAAAATATTATTTTATAAAAAGTATTTTTAGTTGAGGTTAGTTTGAAAAAATAGGTATTTGATTAAAACTATGGTTGAAATTAAAGTTGAATAAAAAGTAATTTAATGTGTTTGATTAAGAATTTTTTAAAAATTGAGGTTATAAAATAATTTTAAAAAATATATTAATATTGATGATTTTTAATTTAAATATTATGGATTTAATTATTGCTATTATATCATGAAATAAATTATATTTTATATAAAATATTTTTTTATTATTTTATGAAACCATCTATAATTCCATTACTTACGAAATACTTTTGATAAAAACTATAATTTTTATAATTTTTTAGCGTGTAATAAATTTAAATAAAATATTATCATGTATAAAATTCATTCTAAACTAGTTTTTTTTATAAAAAAAAAATATTATAAAAATTAACACAAAAATTAACAAAAAAAAAAAGTGTTCACGTAATGCAAGTGAACAGTGCATAACTATACACTGTTCATGTTAATTGCATTGTTCATTGAATAGTGCAATTAATGTCAAGAGTGCAAAAAAAAGCAAGGAATTCTTGCTTTAAGTACTACATTTCCAACGCAGAAACAAGATACGACCTAGTGAATAGTATGCTTCCTTTTTCTTTAACCAAACAGCTGTAATTGCGTTTTAAATAAAATACAGCCGCAATTGCATAACCAAACGAGCTCTAAGATGGGTTGTAGTTTAAATAGAAACATAAATTCTAAAAAGATTTAATATCCCATCTTATAAGTATAGTCTTTTTATTTACCTTTTTTCAATTCCATAAATGTAAATAGTCTTGTCTATATTATTTCTTATTAACTTTTAGCATCTCATTTCTCTTCTTACTCATTTAATAAATCTCTTAAAATTTCTCTATTATGGAGAATACAACACATCTTATATATCCTAATTTATATTTATATGTATTTGTTTTATAGAAAAACACTAAAATTTTTAATTAAAAGTAGAAAATAAAATAAAATTTTAACAAAAATAAATCAAAACTCACTCTATGCCTGAATCAAAACATTCAAATATAAAAAATTAGCAACACTAGGAAGTTTAAATTACAGGGGTTGAAATGGAGCATTGTTGAATTTATAGGGACTAAACACAACTTACTTTTTAGCCCCATTTCATAGCAGCAAATAAACATTCAATCGAACTTCATGATATTTCATGCATTTACCGCATTTTTTACCACCTACTTAACTCCCATCAATATGGAGTATAGTTTCTTCGCTCATCCTTCGACTCATAATGAGAAAATTTTCATGTATTATTAGTGAAGTGATGGAAAACAAAAGGGCTAAAACTAGAGCATTTATTTAATATTTGATATTGAAAAACAATTTATGTTTATCTATTTCATAGCCCAAGATATAAAAAAATCCTGGTTACGCCCTTGCTCTCTCCTATAACCTGGGTGATTTCCGATCAAATCTCCTATACTTCTAACAAAACAACCATCTTTTCCCCTGTTCTCCACCACTAATCCATGCACCACCACATGTTCCGAATCTCTTCTAACTAGCCTTGATCCACAACCATTGATAACAATACTCACGCCACTTCTCCTCCATCCTAAACATAAAAACAACCACCATTACTTGGATTTTCTCATCCTCAACCACTTGATTTCTAGTTTTGACATTACGAACCAAGCAATACAACAAAAAGCAATGAAAACAACATTAGACAAGGCAATGATGCAAAGAAAGGAGGAGAAAGCTGGTGATAAACTTAGCTAGATCTCTTTCCTCAAGTAGCGTTGTGAAACACTGTCGATATAAGAAGAAAGAGGAAGAGAAGGTGCTTTAGATTTGCCCAAAAATGCACCCTTAATAGCAACAATACGTGTTTTCATGCACTAACAGTGGTGGCAACATGTGAATCCTGGCCAACATTGTCCATAACTATTATCACCATTCCAGCAGCTTCGTAACCATTCTAGCGATTCTTTAAATGTTAATTTCAAACCTTTAACATATTGATTTCTTTTGTGTGATTAACCTGTGATGTGTTGTTTGATTTTATACACATAGATGTACTTACCCGTTTATTATTGATTTTCTTGGATGTGATTTTTGTATAAGTGTTGTTGGGATATGTTGCTGCTGATTTGTAGATATATTTGGTTTTTATGACATGTCTTATAACGCTCTAAAATTCTCTTATGAATTGATGTCTTCTAAATTTGTCTTGTATGTGAAATTTATGAGTAATTATTTTTTATATATATCATAAAAATAGTCATAAGCTTATCATTCAATAATTTTTATCTATAAGTATAATGAGACACTTTTACACTTGGATATTAGTGAAATTACATCACTTATAAAATTTCATGTAAATACTTATTGATAGAACATTTATTAGACAATATCAAGATCTATCCAATATAAAAAACAAAATAGCTTAATATCACATTATGAAGAACTTGAACCCTCATGAAAAGATTTATGTGAGACATATAGGATCATGAATATACGCATGCATGTGCGTATGTGTGTGTGTGTTGTATACAAATAAGATTTTACAATAAATATTGATTAGCAAATTCCAAAAAAAAAAATTACAAACTTCTTTTAATATTTTCAAAATTAAATTTATAATAAAAATAAAAGAAAATGATATTCAACTTACAAAGTATTTTGAAACCATTTAACTCGTTTTCAAATAATTCTTACAAAAACATAACCAAATATCCAACTCAAACAAATAATCCAATATAATGATAGTAGAATTAAACTATCATTTCATAGACATTCAACCAGTTCTAGATTCTTAGATGAATTTTTTACATTGTGTATAATAAAATCTTAAAAGAATTTTTGAGATTCCCCCTGTTATAAACATGTTTTACCATACAAAACCATATAGGAAATCAACCTCCCATATTCCTAGCAACGATTTTTAAAACACAAATTATACTAGAAATGTGCCTAAGCTACTATATAGAAACAATGACCAACCTTTTTCACCAATCTCTCCAACATTCTCTTTTGTAACAGAGAACATCTAAAATGAGCTGAATGTTCTTGAAATTTTTTTTATTGTAAATAAAAAATATTTTATTGATAATTTTTATGTTATTCATAACTCTGAAAAGAGATTTTAGTTTTTCAAAAAATTTATGCAACAAAGAAAGGAAATACAAAAATATTTTTATGATTTCATGCGTTTCCCATCACATTTAGAAATAAAACCCCTATCTAGGAGTTAGTAAATGACATTTCCATTATGTTTGAGTATCCTTCTCCGAGAAACCTCAAAATCCCACACAATAACTAGACAATAATAGCTGCTTCTTACAAATCCCCAAATGAAGAAGTTACTATCAATACCAAACACATAATCCAACAAAATAACTTTACAATTACCAACCTTAACACTATAGGAAATCAATTGATTATATTAGAAAAGCATATCTAGAAGTCTTTAGACTTTTATATTAAAACTTCATCAAAACTTGTTGATTAAAAACTTAAAAACTAATTTTTAGACAATAACAAGTTACTAACACTAGTAAAACTCAATTACAAAACAATAAAAATATCTTCCTCAAAACAATCAAATATCATCTCAACCACCTTAAAGCTTCCTCTTTTATCTTAATTACTCCTGATATATCTCAAACTAGTAACCATCATTCAACCTTCATAAGCCATATCAACACTATCTAAAATAACCAAATCTAAATTTCAAATGAAGAAGCCTTTTAGGAAGAAAGTTCTAAAATCAATAAATTGATTTAGAGAAACCCTAAAACATCTGTTGCTTTAGATATAACAATTCAAATTGAACCAACCATCATAAATCAACATAGATTCAATGCCTTTTCCCTTTATGAATGAAACATATATGAAGTTTTTGAATACAATATCCTTAACACTTTATAACAAATGATTATGGCTACCAATGCCTACAAAACCCAAACTAGAACCTTAGAAAAAACTATAGCTAAACTCCTTATAGCTGATTTTTCTGGCCAATTGAAAGGATGGAGGAATTACCTTCTCAATGAAATACAACACCTTGAAATCTTAAACTCCATCCAAATGATTAAAGACCAAATACCTATCATTGACTTTGATGGAAACACCATTTAAGGTGCAATTTTAACCCCTATCTTAACCATTTCTTTACATTTTATAAGAGTTCCTTCCCATCTTAAAAATAAAAATGATGAACTCTTTTCAAATCTTAGATGAAAAAAACTTGATGATTTTCAATGATACAAAAATACTTTTCTTACTCCTATTATGCTTCGAGAAGATTCAAATCAACCATTCTGGAAAGAAAAATTCCCTATTAGTTTACCAATCCTTCTAGGAGAAAGAGTAAAAAAATAAAAGTATATTTTATCAATAATTTGACTTATCCATATAGAAGGTAACATGGAAATTGTTCTAAGTCAGATAAAAAACTCGCCTGACAAAAAACTCAATAAACCACCACATAAATTAGGTTTGAAGTTGACTTAATATGACTTGGTTAATACCTATTTGATATAAATGAAAAGAAGATTGACTTAAAAGAACCTCTATTAACATTATAAAAAATTAATGCTATAAAATTCCTTAAAAATAAATAAAAAATAAAATGATATTGAATCAAACAACACTAAAAAAAATTAGTGATAAAATAAATTAAGGGGCTGCTTAAAAAGAGTGTTGCTAATATAATAATAAAAAAGTATGTGATCTCATAACCAATCTATTTGAATGGACTTAAGTGTAAAATATTGAAAAGAAAAAGGATTTTATTGGCTCAAATAACCCAAATATTGATAAAAAAAAATATAAAATCAACTTGGATTAAACAAATCTCACTTACCCTATATTTACCCTCCTACACAAGGTTAAGGGCAAGGAATAACCAAGTGGATCTTCTTTTATTAAATAGAACTCAATGACACCAACATCAATCTTTTTCTTGGTTGAAAATGATGCTAGTAATGATTTTCTCTCTCCTCAATAGAAATCTAGTGACTCTCTCTCTCTCTTAAATCAAGAAATTGACAAGTAAAGAAAATAAAGTTGTGTACCAAAAGTGATTTATGTAAACTATAAGGATTATAATTGTATCAATTAGCAAGTAGGAGGAATAAAATTAAGTTTTCGTGTTAAATTTGAAATTACCACTTAGTTTCCTAGAGTTTTTCACTTTGGTTCCAAGAGTTTCAATGTTTTTATTTTTTAAGAAATTGATCGTCAATTTGACCATAAAAAGATCCAATTGCAGAGAAAAACTTTAATGAAAAAAATAAAATAAAATAAAATCACATGAAATCCATAATGATGTGTGATTATGTACATAATGTTTCTTGCATAGTGAAACATCTATTTCTTTTAGTTTTTTCTATAATATCTAAATGAATAAAAGTCTTTTAAGAAATGAAGAAGATAATATCAAATATGGGCACTATCAAGTTGCTCATGTTTTTTTGGCTATGAGATATTTATTATTGTAATAGCTTTTGTTTTTTATTCAACAATAAAGGAAAAAAATGTTCATTTAATTAAGTAATTTCTTTCTTTTGCACTATGTCCCATATATAATTTTCAAATCTTGATTTTATAAAAGTTAAAATAATCTGCTTTTTATTCATAGAAATTTGTTTCTCATTTATTTTACATGCAGAAATTTATTTCACAATAGTTTTAATTCAAAATATATTTTTAAACCTATCTTTTTAAAATAATAACTAAAAATATTTTTCTTAGACCTATTTTTTTAAAAGAGTTGCAAACGTAAAAGACACCACAATGCGTAACACTACTTATTGTTTAAATTAGATATAGAACTGAGTTGATAAAATGCCTGAATCACATAAACTCATTGTCATAATCTAATTTTTGATCCCTTAAAAATTATTTTATAAAAATATAAAAAAATAAAATCCAAGAATATTTTCGGAACATAAGGAGATAAGCTTTCGAGCCACTATAAATCAAAATAACTAGACTAGGATATTTTGGCATGATGAGATAAAGAAAGACTTAACATAAAGAAACTAAAGTTTAAAAACTAACTTGGCCAAAATTAGAAGAATTAATTAAGTTTAAGAAAGTAATTAAACTTTTAATGGGTTTAATTGGCTTAATTAAAGATTTAATTTAGAAATGTTAAGTCTAAAAGTTAATTTGGCAAAAATTGAACGCATTAATTAAGTTTAAGGACTTAATTTAACTTATAATAAGCTTTTTATTTATTCAATCAAGGACTCAATTGAAGATAATTCTAGTTTGAAGGCCTAATTTAGATCAATTCGCAAAAATTAAAAGATTAGAGATACAATTAAAACTTGAAAAAGACTAAATTAGTGCTATTAGGAGTTTAATTGAAAATAAAATAAAATATTGAAGGCTTATTAAAGGTTACATTGCAGAATTTCAACCTCGAAGACCAAAGCACAAAAAACATGTAAGTTTAGGGACTGAAATTAAGCAAATCAGATGTTAATTTGAAAGGAATTAAAAGTATGATAGTTGATAGGGGTGAAATTGCATAATTTAAAAACCAAGGATCAAAGTGCAAAATGTTCTTAACTTAAAGGACTTAAATATAGGTTGCAGGGGTGCAATTGCAAAAATTGGATAGTTTTAGGGTTAATTAAGGGTGTGTTGAAATTAAAAAAAACCAAATTGAAATTTATAAAATTCCAATTAAAAAACCTTAATTTTTAGGGTTTAGGTAAATAATATATCACTTATTTTTAATGAAGAAATCAAGTGACATGTTGCTTATCCCTTATTATCATCTTCTTTAGTAAACAAAAGATGATTGAGATGCCACTTTCAAGTGTGTTAATGTGATATCTTTATCCACCTTACAGGCTCCAACCACCATCATTCAACCGAAAAGCATTTTCTCTACAAGTATCAATTATCCTCATCATACGTTTATACCTCATTTGTCGTAATGAACTTGATAGCATCTTATCTTTGATAAGTCTCCCTTTCATTGGCAGATTCAAGCTAATCAAAAGCGTACTTTTAATAAATAAATATAGAGTTTTAGACTTTTAAATTTGGTGTGGTTTGTTTCTAAAATAGATTTACATCTCCTCTACAAAGTTATGGGTCAATAAATGACATATTTATGGATTAATCATCATAATGATTTTGACAAAGTACCCAACCCAATCATTTATGATTAAAGAAAATCTTACCTAGATAGAAAAGACTCAAAGGTTGTTTTTTCATGTATGATTTTGGATAACAAGAGGAGAAAGAAGGACCATACACCACATATTTTGAAAAGTAAGGTTTTGGAAGTGAAAGAATAATAATCTTTTCAAACAACCTCTTAGCAAAAATCACCATAAAAGGGTATCTACTCACCATAAAAGGGTATCTACTCTTAAGTAGAGGGGGTGAATTTTTTAGAAGAAAATCATAAAGAGAAAAGAGAGCAAACATAAAAAAAAATTAAGAGAGAATCTATAATAAGTATGTGCTAAGTTGAGAAAGAAGGAAATAACAGAATCAAGATCAATCTTAAATAGAAAAAAAGCTAAAAATTAAGAGGAAAGAAGAAAATAATCCATATAAGGAATCCCTTTACAAAGTATACCTTCACACTTTGATAAAGGGTTATATCTCAATGAGCACACCCCTTCTCCATCTATTTTATCTTTTAAATTCATGTTTAAAATGTTTATTATGTATATGTTATAGTCATTTATTAGTTTAAATGCCATGAATTTTTGTTTTGAGGAGTTTAATCATACCTTAGAAGTTAGCTTTTGTATATTCAAGTTTGTTTGATACCTTATTTAATGTTTAAGAGATGATAATATAATGATAAATGTTAGCATAAAATATTGTTTTGCATGACTTCATGTTTAGTTTATTAATAATATGGATATGAATTTGTTGAAGTATGGTGTTATTGTTTAATGTTTAGTTAATCAATAATGTGGACGTGGATATATTGAAGTACAATTTTGTTGTTGATTAGGTTGTTTGCAACTTGCTAGTTTTGTTTGAAGTTGCAAGGATGGGATTTGCGGTTAAAAACAAAGAGAATGATATGTTGAAGTATGTAAATAAATTTATAGTTAGAATGCTTAAGCCCCCCTCCCCCTTCCCTTTTTCTTGTTTTAAGCTTGTTTTTTAGGTTTAGGCATTTATGAGTTTTTTCTTTAAATGTTCTTAAGCTGTAGATTTTGATTTCTTACAAAATAGTATTTTGTCTTGCCTTATATATTTAAATTGAAATTGAGATTTATATATGATTATTTTCTATCATCAATTTGTTCATTTGAAGCTTGATTTTTGCTAACTGATCCTTTTTAATTTGAATATTTGGTTTTACGTTTATAATTATTGGGTTCAATTGCAAGTCATGCTTAGTTTATTTTTCTTATATGATGCTACTTATATTTCATTGTTTCATATACTTAATGTTTATGTGTCTTTTATTTGACAAGATTTGGTTGAAGTTTTCTATTTAGTTTCTAGATTCTTCCGCTTATTTATTGTGCTATTGGTAAAATTTCAAACAAAAACCTCATTTAATCTTTTTCTTTCAAGAGTGAGTTTTGTTTTTGGGTTTTTGAGTTTTGAATCAAGAAGCTTAGCCCACAAGGCTGGACTAAGTCCATTAATGTTTGATTGTGTAAAATTTTACAAATGAAAAAAATGCATTTTTTGTTATTCTTAAGACGTGTTTGGCAAACATGTCTTACCAAGTTTTTGATAGTTTTCTTTGTTGAAATGTTTTTTATTTTGTCAAACAAACCCCAAATAATTTTTAAAAAACTATGAAAACTTTAGGGACCATTTTAAAATTATTTATGAGTCCCTCACATGTTTTTCAATCATTTATTTAATAATTGGGCTATAAACTTACACTGTAAGATATTTATCTAATATTAAATATATTTGTGTTTCTTCAAAATTTCAGGAAAATAAAAAAATAAAATGCAAAATTCTTTGTTTAAAAAATATAAAAATATGTTTTTATTTGTGTGCATATGATCAAAATCTAAATTTTTTATGCATAGTTTATAAAAAGTAAATCATGTTTTTATCATGTTTTGAAAAATATAAAAATTAATTAATGAGTATTATAACAAGTTTGTGATTATCCATTAGAATTTGATCAAAATTTTAAAAACACCGCAAAAGTAATTTGTTTAACTAATATTTGAAGCATGACTTTTATAATGTAATTTATATTTTTAGTATTAAATTAAATAAATTAACAAAAATAAATATTAGAAACTAATATAAACTTTAATATTTGAAGGTATATAATTATACTTTAAGGTATATCCTTAGATAATAAGGATACAAAATAGATATAAATACACTATTAAAATTTAAATATTAGAATAATTAAGTTTTAGTTTGATAAGGCAGAGATCTATCTATTAGAGAATTTATCTTGAGTTCCCAACAATAAAATTTTTTTTACAAAGAATAATATTTTTTAAATTTTAAATATACCAATAAAAAAATATAATTAAAAAATAATAATTAATTAATAATACAGTTTATTGAAGATACAGTGTAATAAAAATCATACAGCTTTTTTACGCAGAACTAATCTTTTTATATATATTTTTATAAACTAACATTTTTTTTAATAATTATAATACTAGTTGAAAACTCCACACCTCTTTAAATTATAATTTTATTATTAACTATAGCACATCCAAAACTTTCAAGATCCATTTTTTTTTTAATAATTTCAACATGTGCATACCATGTTACCCATAGAAAATTTATCAACGTCACCTAATCCCAAATTATCCTTATCTTTCCAAAGGGGCAAATGATGAACAATGTGGACGCCGCAAGTGAAGCAACTCTTCACCTAAACAGCATCTGGCATGATAACATGGATGCATGGTTAAAGTCTAAACATATTTAATAAAATGAATGCCCTTTTTCAGTGCCTCTAATTAGGGACCTAAGAACTTTCAGCATCACGTTGACCCTTTCAGATTAGAGATTGGATCTAAGGCCTTCCAGAAGTAAATAATACGTGTGAGTTCATTACTCTTGTCACCACCTCAGTGTACACCCCGTGTTCACGCGTCCATGGACATTTTTGTGATTTCAAATTAGCCCATAGTTTTTTTATTCCCTTTTCCCCTTCACTTCCATTCCGTGCCTATAAATATGCACCCTAGTAATCTGTTTCCTTCCATTCATATCAAAAATCATTTCAAAGAGAGAGAAAAGGAGAGATACCATGTCGGGAATCATGCACAAGATTGAGGAGACCCTCCACATTGGAGGCAAAAAAGAAGAGCACAAGAGTGGGAAATCTGGTGAGCACAAAGGTGAACACAAGGGGGAGTGCCATGGTGAGCACAAGGAAGGATTTTTTGACAAGATCCATGGGGATGGCCATGGTGAAGGAGAGAAAAAGAAGAAGGAGAAGAAGAAGAAGGAGAAGAAGGAGAAGAAGCATGAGCATGGTCATGATGGCCATAGCAGCAGTGACAGCGACAGTGATTGAAAATCTTCCATTATTTCTAAATATGAGGTATTGATACATATTTCTTCTCTACCGGTGCACATTATTTATGCGGTAGGTGTTCACCATGTTGTATAAATGCTAAATCACTGGTAATAAATCATTTGAGCAATTTTTTAAGTAGATGTGGTTTTGTCTTTGCAGGCTTGTTGGAGTAAAAGATGTCGAGGTCCTGTCCGCCATTGACGTTACAGATACATGATCACAAGAAAAACAAGAAGCTTGTCCATTTCAATATTCTATGGAGTAAATCCAAGATGATATCAATAATAAATAAACATAATGCTCTGTTTCTGTGATTTTTGTTGCTGAATGTTGTTAAACATCTTCGAAAACATGGAATATGTTATACGGAGCAAAATGTGATGGATTTGATCATATAACTAAGAAAAAAGATACGTTCTCTGTGTTGAAGCTATGCATCTAATGGCTGAAAATGAGCACAAACATGCAAGGTATCTTCTTTGTCAATTTGTTCTGCCAAATGACATTGGATTGCTTCCCTTTGTTCACCACCAGAAGGTCTATAAGCAGTAATGGCATGAATGCTCACCATATTATTCATGTGATCTGCCCTCCTAAAAGCATTGATTTAATCATTTTAATTAAGAAATTTCGGCCGTGAGAAAGGTAGTCTAAGCAGTCCTGAATTTATCTTTCCTCTCAAGTTTCAACCATTAAAAGGGGAAACATGGATGGCTCCATTATTATCCTATAAAACACTAGACGATTTGGCGTTTTTTCCTGTAGTAAATTGTTATTGTGCTTGACTATGGACGCAAACTCAGGGCGCTGGGTGTGCTATGGTATTACTGTGTATTCAATGTTTTTTTTTTTTTAATCTTTATTCTTTTTATTTTTATTTTTACCCCTTTAGGACCAAATTTAGGGCCACCTTAAGTTAAATTAAGAAAGATGGATAAAATAAGTGGCAGTTAATCTTAAGTTAATTTAGGTCTTTGAGCAAATATAGCTGATTAATCCTCTCTTTATTTTTTTATACTTAATTACCTAATCAATTCCTCCCTTTATTTTTTTATACTCAACCTTAGTCGTCAACTAGATTGTGAGTTAGCATATTAAGTTAGCTTGGATTTTATAATAATGGCACTACTCAGGAGGTTTTATAAGGATAGTATCTTCGAGTCTTTAGACTTCAAAAAAATATTATTGGATGCTTTATTGGTTTGCTTTGACTTTTATTTAAAAAAATATTTTTATAAAACTCTTAAAAATTTAGGCCTACTTTTTACATGAGGCACCCTTATTTTTTTTTCTTTATTTTTTCTTTGTTGTTTTGTATGTATTTTTTAAAAAAAAAAACCATGCATCTAATTAGGTTACAGTTGAATGAAAATTAATTTCAAAAATAAAAAGTTAGTTCTAGTGAGGGTGCGTGACCTAATTAAGGGATATGACTGATTTGCCCTAGGGTTAACAACTTATAAAAAGCGTTTTAATAATCAATCCATTATAAATTTTATTTCATTGAGAGGTAAATTTGTATTTACAGAGATGCTCATTAATTTGTCAATGTTATATTTAACATATCATTAGATAGGATCATTAACAAATCAATCCATCATTTTTAAAATATTGCTAATTAACTTAAAAGTATTTGAGGGTGTGATAACATTTATTTTTTAAAGTTTTTTCATTAAAAAATATATTAAAATAATATTTTTTTTTTATTTTTTTAAATTATTTTTGATATTAGCACATCAAAATGTTTTAAAAATACTAAAAAATTAATTAAAAAGCATATCTTAACAAAAAAAAAAAAGGTTGAAACTCAATGTCAAACACTAGATTTAGATGATTGCAATTATATAAATTATAATATGAGAATTCAATTGATATCTCATCAGCTAAACCGAAGAATTGGGATTAATTCAAGGAAAAAATGGGTTTAACCTATTTTTATAGACATGCACAAAAACAAGGATATGAAACTTGATTTTTGATTTGTTCATAAACTAGGTTATCCATTTGAAAACAAAATATTGGTATTCCTCTATAATGGTTTTGGTTATAAATAGTTGGGCAGAGTAAGAGATCAATAACATATAATTGCATTTCCAACTTTAATTTTGGAGAAGTTAAAATAATTTGTTTTTATTTATTTTACATGTAAACATTCATTCAACAACGATTTAAACTAAATATATATTTTTTAAAACTATAACTAAAATTATTTTTTCTAAATCTAATTCTTTAAAACCATCAAAATACCAAATACACACTAATAACTTCCAAATGAGTATTTGTATATCCAATTTCATGCGAACAAATCAAAGTGGGCTTTTGAAGGCGAACACAAAATACAACTAGGTTTGTAAGCCCATGGACTATGGTTCGTAACCCCACGGGATCAAGTGAATTATACTTTGGTCACAACTGAACCCAAAAAAATAGCTCTACACTTCTACCTGCAATTTTGTTGTTATTTTTATTTTTTATTTTATATATATATATATATATATAAAGCTACTATTAATACGGTCCAAATTAATAATCATCAACCGGATGTCACGATAATTAGTTAAGGAAAAGAAAACAGAAATTAGGGAGAAATTATTTATTTTTATTGAATTTAATAATAATAATAGTAAGAAAAACTGTTGCACGGCCTTTCGAACCCGAGAGCTATGGATTGCCTAACCATAGCTAAAAAAATAATAAAAAGACAGATCTGGACAGCGATCCTTCATATGCACGAAGATCCATTGGTGCTTGCTGCATAAAGACCACCTAAACTCACAAACATAGCCGGTGGAGATGCCCACATTGACTTTGGATCAGACCATAGGGGCAACATGCACGAAATTAAACTCAAAGGCATGCAGTGGTGTGTTTTGTGATGTAGCCAAGAGGCATTGGCGTGGTGTCATCTCAAAGAAAAAGAAATTCCAAGCAAACGTTGAAATATTATTGGAAAATCCTAGAGGTTAGGAGGAGCCGATGCCTTTATTATATAGATAATTGGCCATTTAACCGAATAAGAAACATAATGCACATGGTAGGCTGAAACTTTAGACTTTAGTGGTCGAGATTGTATATAAAAGAGCGAAGGGGGAGTTGTAAAATGCAGCCATCGATGGTTGGTGGTGAAAGGGAGCTTTATCGAAGTCCACCACCCGCAAAATGTCTCTCTCTAGGCTGGGGTTGGTGGTGAAAGGGGGCTTTATCAAAGTTCACCACCCGCAAAATCTCTCCCTCTAGGTTGGGGTTGGTGGCTGTTTCTGGTAGTCTTCACCTACTGAAGCTGTCTTCTGAGTCTTGTTTCGTAGTGCTGTGTTTCTTGCCATATTGGGCACACCTAGTGCTGACTGTGATTAGAAGATTTAAGACTTGTCAAATAAAAAGAAAGGTTATGGGATATTTTAGAATTATATTTTATAATTTGAGTTATTAAATTAAGATAATTTTTTGATATAATATCATAGTTTTAATAACAAGTAGTTATATATTTAAATTTTATTATCATTATTTATTTGATAAAAAAGTATAAAATAGTATGAGTGGATATAAATTTTAATTTCAAAAAAATTTAATTTAAAATATTAGGTTGAAATTATTATTATTTCATGTTATATTAGAATATCAATAATAAACAACAAATCATTTGTATAAATATTTAAAAAAGAAAAAAAACAATAAAAAAAATCCTTTTAATATATATTTACTTAAATATGATAAACATCAGACTACATACAAATGTCTATCTTGTGCAGGAATAACGAGGGATGGCAACATCTGCTCTGCTTGCGGAGTATTTACGTTACCTATCTATTTTCAACTAGTTTGACTGAGAAAGAGATCGAGCCACGCACGAAAGGTTACTACCTAACGCGTTGCTTAACACTATTGCATAAGAAAACCTGTCTTTGTTTTAAAATATTACTAAATATAAATTAAAAATGACTTCTTGAAAATGTAAGCCTACCATGATATGATCTCAGTATTTTTTTTAATCATCATATAGTAAGTTTTTGTAATTATAAATTAAAAAGGTAAAATATATATAAAAATACACCAGTTGTGTACTTGCATGCTACAGCGGAACAATTTTTAAAATCTATTTTTATTGCATATACGATAGTCAAAGTAAATTTTTTTAATAATTAAAATGATGTAAATTATAGAAAAATATTGTTTAGGTCCAAATTTCTTCTTCTTTTTTTTTTGTAAAAATGTTTTTATTTATGTTGAAGAAAATAGTAATTTTTTTATAAGTAACATAAAATCACATTAAAATAGAAAAAAAAATCTTGAAGCAAAATCTACATTTTTTTAATGTTATTAAAGGTGAAAGCTGCCTCTAATTAATTAATTAATGAGTTCCTCTCTCAAAATAGAATTTATAGATTTGAAAATCAAAGTTATTAGTATGAAATTTTGTCATCCAAAAAATTTCTCTTTCATCAACTTTTTAGATGACTTTTAACATACGATTAAAATATCACAATAATAAAGTCTAAAATAATACTTGAATTTTTAAATTTATTAATGAAATTTTTTATTGATATTTATACTCACGGTCCATTAACATGAATTTTTCCAACAGACTCGCTGATATAAATAATTTATAGAAAAAACTCTTATTAATCATTCGTAGTTTTTTGAAAAGTAAGTCATTAATAATTTTACCAATGGGTGTGCAAAATTTTTTTTTTCACTCACTTCATTCTGTCAGTTTTTCTATTGATGAATATAAAATATCATTAGTAGAAAATCTTATGTCATTCCATTGATATTTTTTTATCCATTGATTTTTTTTTATGAATTTAACATATAACCATCTAACATACCGTAAGTTATGTTGTCGTTGAGTAACCAGTAGCAATGGTATTTGCAATAATTGTTTTTCAACTTTGTGAAATATATAAATGAAATTAAGCTATTAATGACCCCTATCAATAAGAATTTAGAATTTTTTAAAAATAAATTATTAAACAGAAATAAAAAAAATTATGAAAAATTATAGCATTTGCAATAATTCTTTTTTAACTCTCTGAAATATATCAATAAACAAAATTCGTCAATAACCTTGTCAGTAATAATTTAAAAATATATATTTAAAAAAAATCTATTAAACAAAAATAGAAAATAATTAAATTATATATGTGTGTGTGTGTGTGTTCCAAATTTAAACATTTATAGGTTGAAATACAATTAATATAAAATAAAGACGCTGGAGTAAGAGATGGAGATGGGTCTTTGTTGGGACTGTGGGGTGAGGAAGAGAGAGCACATGTATCACTCATCTATGATCTTATCTCTATTACCAATTGATGAAGTTCAATTATCTCAACACCAAGTTATTCATAATTAGCAGCAAGATGGGTCATTTGAACTTGAACTAACTAGTTTAAAATTGCCTCAAACTTCAAAGTTTGAATGCTTGAATTTGATTGCAAGCATCCAATTGTTTTAACATTATAAGTCATCCACAAGTCTTTGACCATGGTGTTAGAGAGACTGTAAACCTGATTTCTATCGGGTCTACTAAACGATCTTACTTCCAATCATAAATTTAGATTTATATTTGGATGAGTTGAAGGATCGTCGTCATATCTCTTAGTCAATCTGGTGTTATATGTATCCTGGAAAAAAAATCAACAAATTCAAAAAAAAATAACTTAAGAGAAAAATTGTTAAAAACAACCACAAAGTGTTGAGCTATGCTATTTACGAGTTATTGCACCCTCTTAGGTAGTCATCAATTTGCACATATGTGATCGTCGCACAAAACATTCGGATGTCAGGTGCTAAATATATTCCACCCACATGGCCTTCAAGACCTATGATAGTTTGCAATCCTTTCAAACCGCCACCCCCTTCCACTTTAGAAGCTTTTTTTTTTTGCATATTTCTTGGATTTATTTTGCGCCATGTAAAAAAAATCATGAAACTTTATTATACAAATAATTATCTGTTAGTAAATAATAATAAAATTAAATAGAAAAATTTTAAAAATTTATCTTAATTTCAATCTTACCAAATTATAACGTGATTCTCCTAAGCTATCCTTACAATAATATTGTCAACTCTATCTCATTTAAATTTTTCATTGCAGTTAAAATTTATAAAAGAAAATTTTTATTAATAGGTTAATAAACTAGCCAAATTAACATAATAAAAAAATATTTAAGTTAATACTAACCTTTAATCTTCCAAATCATGCATGAATCATAGGTTTCTATTCAAGATATTTGAAACCTAACTATATTAAAAAACAAAATCTATTTATAACATCATTATTGATGTTATAATTTTAATAGCCTCAATGTTTGTAAACCTGAAATTATAGTTGTTAATTAAAATTATTTTTAAAAAAATTATTAGTATGTCTTTGTGTAGGAAAATAAAATTACATTGGAAGGTTATTCTTTTATTGAGCCTAGTACTTTTAGGTATATGGATCTTAGAAAATTCTCTGCATTATCCAATTATGGGTTAAGTCAAAACAAGGATACCTATTCTTGGTGGATTGAAAACTAAACATAATGTTATCATACTCCTACACCATGTTATACAATTCTTAACCTAGTGGTTATGGTGCAACATCCTTTTTAATTTTTCTAACAAAGAAGTTCTTTTTATTATTTTTATATTTATGATCCGTTGGCAAGACCTGCCAATAATAATAATAAAAAAAGATGTTTTACCATAATTTGTTAATGTGAAGACTTTGTTATTTTCTATACAGTATGAATATGTTAGATTTTTATGCGTACTCCAATCAAAAACTATTTTATATGCAAGAAAATCATTGATAGTCCGTCCACATAAAAATTACCTTCATTTAAAAATTTTATTTTCTCGATACATCATATGTCAAAGTCTTTAAATAATAACAACTACTTTAACTTATCAATCAACAAATAAAAGATATATATTTAAATTTTAACATAGACTATTAGGATTGGATTCTATTAAAAAAAATATGAACTTCAGCTTTATATACTTTTCTAATAACAAGTTATAAATCTTAAATATCATTGGCTAAAAAAAAAACCCCAATAATATCATACAAAGATCCAATCCCTCGGGTTTCAACTTGACATACAGAGGAGCAATTGCAAAAGGAGCATCATCCACGTTTCACTGGGGCAAACATCAAATTTATTTATGTTTTGAATTAAAATTTTAATAAATAGAATTTTTTTATAAAAAAATTAAACTAAATTAAACAGAATCAAATTAAAAAAAATTAAGTCAACCTAAATGATTGAATTTTATTTTTTATTTTAAAAAATCAAAATAGTTCATGGCCTTTTAGGTTTTTATTTTACTTTTAGGCTTTTTTGTTTTTTAATTAAAAAATAATTTGGTTTTTTTATTTCTCAGGTTCGAGATTGAAACTAAATTTATGGTTTTCTTATTTTTAATTTGAAATTAAAAAAATAATTTATGGTTGCATTTAAAAGAAAAAATCGAATTGGTTTTTTAGTTTGAAATATCGAATTAATTTATATCAATTGGATTATTCAGTTATTTTTTATCGATGCGTTCCATGATGTAGCGTGTTTTCCACGGCAAAGAACTCGCGTGAAACTAGCTTTTGATGAATCGCGTTGAGCGCGTGCATGCATGGAAGTGAGTGATGAGAGGTGCCAGTTGTACGGCAGCATCACGGACACTGCTCCAGCTTCAACAGAATCTGAATCTGCACATTTCCATGCTCTGCGTCCAACACAGCAAAAATGTCAACGGGCTCCACGCTGTGTTTCGCAGTTTACTAAGATTTTAGGCTAAAAAGGTACGTATTAAACATTACTTGAATATTTTTTTTAAAGTTGTTTGTTTTTACTTCAAAAATATTCTTAAAAAAATTTGAATTTTTTTTATTTTTAATATTATTTTGATATACTAATATAAAAAATAATATTTAAAAAATAAAAAAAACATATTTTTAAATAAAAAATATTTTAAAAATAAATATTATAGAATTGAAAAATACACTCAGTATCTCTTTTTCTTTTTTCCTCCTCTTCCCTGCATGAATCAAGTAATAAAGTTATCAAAATCAAAACTTATGATGAAAATTACAAACACTTTTTGCATAAAAAGGGTCCATATGTATTTTGGTAATAAAATGTTATTTAATTCATAGATTTAATTTATTTCTAATTTGTAGATACTTACACGTCTTTATATAAAATAAATGATCTAAAATAGTTAGTTTCTTTAAAATAGTTACGGTCCATTTCAACAGTTTTAAAACTTTAACCATGTGAATACACAATCAAATTCATTGTAAACAGCCATTTTAAACCAAGGATCATAGCACAAAGAGATCTAATTAAAGAAAGTCATTAGAGAATATATGGAAATTCAGAAATTATTTATCAAAATATAATAATATACTAAACTTGAGGGTGATGCTGCCTTCCCCTCTTCTTAATTACCAATTTCAATATTATGTGTGTTGAGGAACTTTTTTTTTTTTAATTAAAAGGTTATTTAAATTCATTTTATTTCACCTTTATTCGTTATAGCTATAAGATAATTTCATAAGTCATGGTATGTGTCATTTTCTATATAGATTTATTTTAAAAAATAAAATGTAAAATACAATCAATCCACTAATTTTTTCATCATTCACTTAAGTTTTTTATTTTTGAAAAAAATTGCTTGTGAGGATGAATACTTATAAATTAATTATGAAACACATAAATATAGTACTTTAATTATTAAAAATAAAAAAGGTAAAATCATGAGCATAAATTAACATATTAGTAAAACTTTTAAAAATTAATTTTAAGAATTAATGTAACTTTGCTATTTTGCGAATGTAGGAGCTCAGAAAACTAACAACGCCTCCATAGTTTTTTTTTTTTACATTGAAATTAAACTATTGTTCTAACCTGGGCAGAGCATGAGATGTATAACATTTTTCTTTATATAAAAAAAAAACACAATGTAAAGATTTTATTTTTTATTAAGTTAAAGGTCTATATTATTGGTTTCATTACGGTTTTTACCATTTAATCTAATTTATTATATTCAATGTCACACATGTCAAAGATATGTGCATCGAGTGACAAGGAAATTACACTTCAAAATAAATAAATAAAATAAAACACTAAACCTATGGTATACACACTCAAATCAAATATATATAAATATATATAGGAGTAAAATTCATAAAAACAAATAAAATTTACATGGATAAAGTTTGGCATTAACCCTTAAAAAAATTGAAAATGAAAGTGGCACAATCCACCAACTTCATTGACCACTGAACTAAACGTAACTATTATTTTATTTATTTTTTATATTTTTTATTAATATAAATATTTAAATTAATTTGTGTATATTTTAACTAATTTTTTAAGTTTTAAAATTAATAATTATGTAAATCTTATATGACTCAAATGTGAGATTACGAGAGTATAGTAATTTTTTTAATTTTAAACTCTTACTGCTAAATCAACTAATAAATAATAATAATTTTTAAAAATACAAGCTGCAGTAAAATACAATCATCCTTTCTTTTTCTATGTTTATTTTTCCAGCTCAGTGGTGGGAGAGATTTTCCTTTCTCCGCATCTGGGTTCAAATTTTACTGTGCATGTCTGTCACCCCCGCGGAGCCTTACCTGCTTACTGGGCTTGTAGGATGTTTAGTAGACCATGAGAATTAGTCATGGTGCACGCAAGCTGGTTTAGACACTCCATATAAATAAAAAATATAATTAAAGTAAATTAGACTTCCAGTTCCGATCCATCAAGTGAAATTTGATTTGGAAAATGCTACAGAAACTGCAATTGTTTTTTTTTTAAAAAAAATCAAGTTAGCTTTTTGCCATCATCGTCATGCATGCATTTCGTCAGGCGTTCCAAGGCTTCGAAGAATGTTAAAATAAAAATGGTCCCACCTCCATTTTTGGTTTTTTTTTTAAATAATAATTAATCATTAACCACGGTCTAAGTTGTAAACTAGAGTGCCCTCCACCAAACTCCACCAACCTCCGCCACCACGTCACCAACCTCCCACCAACTCCCTGTAACTTCATCATAGTTTCAAGTGCAAGAAAATGTTTACTTTTCAATTTCATCAAAATTTAAAATTGAATATGTGCTATGTCCAATTATTCGGGCGTATGAGCACGCGCACTAATCCAGTTGATGGATCGGAACTGGAAGTCTAATTTAAAAAGTATAACTAAATCATTAACTTAAAAATTAAATATATATTGTGCAGCTGATACTATTTATTTTCTCACACAATTCTGTACATAATTTTATTTATTTTTTAAAAATTTATTTTAGTTTTTAAAATTTTATATTAAGTAATTTGATCTCGATTAAAGATTAATTAATTTAAATTTTGTAAATATAGATTAAATTAAAAAAAATATCCATTTTTCATTAAAAAAAAAGGTCATACAAATATAATGATGATTAGTAGTGAGGCAAAAGAAAAGGTCTCTAACATTAATCACATTTCTTCACTAGATCAATGGCATCTATTAAAATAATGGGAAATAAAAGCCTGCCTACTTAGTTTAGGTGGCTAGGGTCATATATTTTATGTAAATACTATAATTTTTTTTGTAAATTTCTTATAACACATTTTTATTTTCTTCAAGGGACATATATTTTAATAGAGAAGATGTGATTTATATTTTATATTTCTAACTGTTCTCTATATTAATCTAATAACTTTTACCATGTCTAATTATAATTCTCGTGTGAGTAGGTAATATTTAAGTTGAGTAATATAATATTTTTATTTATTTATACAATGATGACCACTATCTTCTTTTTATATATATATATATATAATCTTCTTCGTAAAGATGGACTCTTCTTCTTCTTTTATTTAAATTTAAATGATTATTGAAAGTTCATTGACTTTAAACTGTCATTAAAATTATCCTACCACTAATTAAGAGTCATTATACATATAGAGAGAGCAATTATTAAACTTTCTAGTCAAACTAAAACCAGCCAATAATACTTCATATTTACTATATTATTAAAGAAATGAAATTTAAAAGAAAATGTATATTAAAAAAGTTGGACTTTTCATTATAATCCTAGCTCTGCTTCAATTAATGTTACAATACCTATATAATTTTCATGGTTTTAAACTTAAGCTAAAATTTATTGTCATGTGTTGTTTAGGTGTTGAAGATGATTTTGTAAATGTATATTCAATAATAAAATTTATAAAAGCATACATCTTGATGGTTGGTCTAAGTTGGTATTAAAGTTTAAATTCCTCCAATTTTATAATCCATTTAACTAGGAATCCTAACAATTCTATTTCATAAAGAATTTGTATTAACAATTCTATTTCATAAAGAATTTGTATTAAGGGTTAATTAATCAACACAATCACTTAATGTGTTTGAAAATATAGTTTTAATTTTCTTGCAACATTTACTAACACAAAGGCCGTTTTTTTAATTTTTAGATATGCGACCTCATCATTATAGAAAAATATGGTAGTACAATATATTAGTTTTTATATATATATATATATATATAAAACAAGCTTTTTCTCAATATAGGTAAAAAGCTTCTTTTATATATAAGAGTAGTTTCAGGGAGGATAGATTAAAATTGATTTTTTTAAAAGCTTATTGACATTTTAGGATCCATTTAAAGCTAGAGGTGTTCTTTTAGGGTTTTGAAAAAAGACAAACAATGTTATTTCAAGTGAGAGATGAACTTATTCAAGATTGCATTTCTCCTTGTCAACTTTTGTATATCTTTCACTTATTATGAAGGATCCATGTTTATGATGGCCTAAAGTTTCTTAGAATTGAACTTACTTTCTCTGTTACTGGTAAATAATTAACCCCAAAACTTTCCTTTTTATTTTTTATTGTGACAACAAACTTAGTAGGATTTAACTTTATTTAATATTGATGCAGGATAAATAAGACTTTTTATAAATCCTGAAGATGTTTTTCAAAACTCATGCTCTTTAATCAATGTGTCGTCAATATAACCTTTCATATTCCTTCCTAGCTAATCTTTAAAGATTGTGTTCACCATTCATAAGTAAGTGACTCTAATATTTTTTAAGTTAAAAGGCATAATTCAATAGTAAAATATTTTCTTATCAGTGATTAATGTAATTTTCTCTTTATTTTCTGAATGAATAAGTATCTAATGATATCCTAGGCTAGTGTTTAGGGAGCTATAAAGTCCACAAGTATATTATTTTAGATAGTGAGAAACTATCTTTATGACATGCCTTATTAAGGTATGCACATTTTCTATTTGGCTTCTTACTATCACCACGTCGATAAGCCATTCTAGATATATTACCTTATAAATAAACTAGCTTCAAATAATTTGTTTGTCTTTTCTAAAATGGCTTTTTATCAGTCTTAATCAAAAAAATTTTTTATTGTATTAGGGATAAGGATGAACATAAATTTAGATAGTAATAAGTTATTTTTAGGTTGATGCCTAACATGTTTGATGATATAAATACATAATTATATTTATAGATATTAAGAAGATTTACGAGGTTTTTCTCTTGCCCAATGTCTAAAGTAAACCCAATTTTAGTGATTTTTTTTTAATGAAGATTGACTTCTTTTAAATTTTTCTCATTTCATTTTAATTTAGGAATGTTTATTGATCTACTAATAAAGTATTTTTCCTTTTAGAATATGTAACCTTTTTTTAATTATTTGATTCCCTTTAACAATCATAACTCTTTTATTTATTAGAAACTTCATTATCAAATACTTGATACTCATCACAACATTTACCTTATGGTTAAGAGGTCATCTAAGTAAAGTATTATATGTTAAATCCATTTTAATTATCATTAGAGTTTATAATAAAGTACGATGCTTGAGATAAATGTGTATAGTTATTGGTAGGTCTAGTGCATCTTTTATCAATGCTTCTTTTTTCTTTTATCCCTATTAAAAAGGTCTTTACTAACTTTAACCTAGAATGATAAACACCCATTTATATCATTGATTAAAGAGAATGCTGACAAGAATTTCATCATTTACCAACTCCTTATACACCTTATGGTTAGAGAGGAAAATTGTAATTATTAAAGTATTCTATGAGAAAAAATTACTCTTTTTTGCATCTTATGGAATCCATTAACACAATCACTTAATGTGCTTGGAAATATAATTTTAATTTTCAAGCAACAATGACTAACATTAAGGCTACCTTTTTAATTTTAAGATAAATGGTCTCAATATTATGGAAAAATATGCTAGAATAATATACTAGCTTTTAGATTCTTGCTTCTCCACATACTAGTATTACACTAACCACTAAGTTTACCAATTCTAGACAGAAAAAATATTTCTTTTATTGTCTTAGCTAAAACAGTAGTTTTAAAGAGGATAAATTAAACTTGAGTTCTTCAAAAACATGTTGATATTCTAGGATCCATTCAAAGCTAGAGATGTTTTTTAAAGTCTTGGAAACAAAAAGTGTAATCTCAAATGAGAGATAACCTATTCAAAAATATAGTTTTTCCTGTCAAACTTTGTATATCTCTCGCATATTAGAAATGATCCATATATATAATGACATGTGGTTTCTTAAGATTGGGCTTAATCCCTTTATTGTTAATAAAAAAACCATAAACTTTCTTAGAAAACCATAAACTTTCTTACTTTCATTATGAAAGCTCACTTAGTATGATTTAATCTTATTTAGTATTGTTATAGGAAAGAAAAGAATTCTTAAAAATCCTAAAAATATTGTCAAAAAGTCATGCTCTTAATCAACTTCTTGTTAATATAAACTTTCATGTTCTTGCCTAGTTAACCTTCGAAGAATCTGTTTACCATTCATTAGTAAGTTGCTCTAATATTTTTTAAACCAAAAGACATGACTCAATAGTAAAATGCTCCTATATTAGTGATGAATGAAATCTTCTCTTTTTCATTTGAATATATTGGTATTTGATGATATTTTAAGTTAGTGTCTATAAAGTTCAAGTATTAAGATCTTGTTATTGTGCCCACCATTCTATTTATCTTAGGTAGTGGGAAACTATAAATAGAATATGTCTTATAGAGGTATGTGAAATTCATACACATGCATCATTTTTTATTTAACTTATTCACTATTACCATGTTGGAGAGCCTTTTTAAGTATATTACAGTATCAATAAACATAGCTTTAAGCAATTTTTCTATCTATTCTAAATTGACTTTTTATTGTTCCTCATCAAGATTTTTTTATTGTATTAGAGAGAAGGATAAACATATATTTAGATGGTGACAAACTATTTTTGGTTTGATGCCTGATATGTTTGGCAGTCTAAATGTAAAATTATATTTTTAGATATTAAAAAGCTTTATAAGAGTTTTCTCTTTTCCAATATCTAAAATAAATCCAATCTTGGTGATAACATTTTCTTTAAAATGGATACTGACTTTTTTAAAATCTTTCATAATTTTTCTTTTGCATTTTTGTTTTTTCTTTAAGAAATGCTTGTTAATCTATCAACAAAGTGTATTTTCCTTTTAGATAAATGAATGCATATTTTTTTTTAATCATTTGATTCCCTCTAACAATCACTACTCTTTTATTTATTAGAAACTTTATTATCAAATACTCAAAAATCACGATATTTATCTTGTGGATAAAAGGTCATCCAAGTATAATATTATATTCTTAATTCATTTTAATTATCATAAGAGTTTGCTATAGAGTATGACACTTGGGATGGGTATGTATAGTCACTAGTAAGTTTAACACATTATCTATCAGTACACCTTTTTCTGTTATTCATATTAAAAGAGTATGTATTAGCTTTACCTTAGATGGATTAATACGTATTTGTATCATTGCATCTTTGAAGACATTATTGACAACACTTTCATCATCCACTAACACCTTATACACGTTATCGTTAAAAATAAAAGTTGTTATTACTACAGATCTGACATGATAAAAAAATTGATGTCTTCTTCTAAGTGTAAGAATGTCGAAGTAATAAATAACTCAGCAAGACTAGGGTCAAACCATATAAAGGTTAATTGTATAAATTATAAACAACAACAATACTACTACTACTACTACTACTACTAGTAGTAGTAGAAAAGAAGAAGAAGAAGTTGGAGTTGATAAGAACTTTGAGATAGAAGATCAATGTAAAGGTTAAACAATGATAACAATAAATGTTAAGGTTAGAGGATCCACTATGATATGTTAAACAAGTATAGTATAAAAACTTATTATTCAATTGAAAACCACACACAAAGAAGGTCCAAATTAAATTATAAATTGTTAACATCATTACATTAGTTATCTTATTCGATTAATATTAATACTTGTAAATGTTGTCAAACATTCATGATTATAACTTATGTTAACAATAAATCAAATTCCTTTCATAGCTCAAATGTCGGTTATACCATACAGTATGTTATAAGAGTATCAAGTATTTGTTGTACTAAGTGTTATACATCATAAATCTAGATTAGTCATTTAACAAGCAAAGTATTAAAGAGTGAACAAGATAACAAATACAAAACATGTTAGTATCAAACATTAAAGTCTGTATTAAGTTTACACTATACTTATTCTTACACTATTAGTGTAACGTTTTCACTTAAACATAATAAATTTAGCTAAACATAATAAAAGAAAGAAAAATAAATAAACAAAATAAGAACATAAATAAAATAAAAGTTAACTAAGTAAAGGAAAGGAATTGAAAGACATAAACTTGATATTAATGAAAGTAAAACTTAAGCATTATAGAAATACAAAGAGAGAAAGCAAGATGCCTAAATGCATGATAAATGCCTCCTTTTATAGGCCAAAATTAGAAACTATTGATTTGATGACTAATTGATGAGTGGGTGACCAACTCTTAACTTGGTGACAATCTTTATCTTCTCTTGTTTGCCCAAAACGTCATTGATAAAGTCAAAATTGAAATCACTTGAAAATACAAAAGTTATAGGAAATTATCTTAGCTTTCTATGGTAAATAATTGAGATTATTTGAACTTCTAGAACTCCAGATATAGGCCAAACACTTAACAGTACACGGGCTGGAGGACAGATTTAGACTTCTTTATTGTTGCTATAATTTAGACTTGAAAATGACCTTTTTAAATCTTGGACTATATGAAAGTTGTAGGCCTATGTCTTACCTTTCCACCCATATAAAGTATACCTAAATTCAAGATCTATAGCTTCAGATATGACCCAATTATCAAATAGTGTTTCGGTTTGGACTGCATCGGTATCTCTTTTCTAAATTTAGTCATCTCTTTATCCCTTCAATTTCAGTTCTTAAATTTATCAATTAATCCTTTTATTTATGTGATAGGCCTACATTTAAAATAAATATTTATCATAAATTAAAGGTATCTTATATTATTAGATATGTTATTATACAATATGCTTTAGTTAAGGAGTTATTGATACTTCAAGTGCAAAATAATGATATAGAACCTTGATAAAAATGCACTTTTAAATACTAAATAACATTTTTATGAGAAAAGGTGAAAATACTAGGTTTATGCCATGAATTTTGAAATCACAAGGAAAATAACAATTGCTTCTTATAAAAATTTTAGCTTCCATTAAAATCTCTTTATACTAATATTCTTTTCAATATTACGTTAATATTTAGTATGCCTCATGAGAATGGTTAACTTCTTCTCCTTACTTTTTATACTCTATTTATTTTTTTATAAATTACTGGAGGTATGTATCCCTTGATGATAAGTCTCTCTATTTTTTTTTAAGAGTATAACATTTCTCAGTTATATCCCTTTTATCTTTGTTAGAAAAAAAAAGCTTTTAGGATTTGCTTACTAGCATCTCCCTTCGTTAATGATGGATATTGGACAAAGTCTTTTTCTTTTATAGTTGTTAGTACCTTAGTTTTGGTGGTATTTGAAGGACTGGTTATTAATTCATCATATATCAACTTATTTCATATTAAACCTTTAGGGTTACTTCTAAATACATGAGAGGTGACATGAGGTTACTTGTGTTTTGAAAACTCATCTTTTTGTCCATGAAAACATATAAGAAATATTATGAAACAACTGTACTTGTTTTTTTTATCTAAATATTTTTTTTATTACTTGTTGATTTTGAGAAAAGATCCATCTAAGAGAGTACATAATATTTCTTATAAGGAGTAGTTATGCATTCATCTAATTAGAGCCTTTGTAGCAACTAGTTTGAACAAGCTTTCTATTTAAATATCTCCTTATCAAATCTTTTAAATATATCTTGATACTTTCTCATTCTTATTGAGTAATGATAAAGAACTTAGTTTAATTTTTTTTGACATAATCAATCAATTTTGTTTATAAATTGAAGAAACTGAATATAAAAACTAGATTCAAAACTATATAATTGAATTTAAAATGCTAGTACAATCAAATGCATTCTGATTATAGTTTACTTAGCTTGTATTGATTTATTTTACACATTTATCTAAATGCATCTAAATTTTTCATTTCCAAATGATATCAAACATCAATTTACATGCCTAGGAAGCAACAAATTATTACCTTATAATAATGTGATTAATATAACTAATAAAAAATTCATCATTTATTGGTGCGTATAAAAAAAATAAAAATACAATATTAATTAGATAAATTATTTAATTATAGTTGTTATTAAGTTCACTATGTTTTACTATTTCTTTTTGCTAATATAAAATTTACCATATATAACCAAAAGAAATTATTATCCAATTAACCATAGCAAAAAAAAACTATAATTAAACTTGATTTACTCTTTTGAATTGACTTAAAAAACTTATGATTGGAATCTGAACAGAAAATACTTTGATATTATAAAACTCAGTTAACCTAACCGGGTTAGTTCATGACATGGTTGATCCAGCCAAATTTCATCAGATCAACTTTATTATATATTTTTTAAAAATAATATTATTTTAATAAAAATAATTAACTTATTAACTAGTGAATTTAACCTAGGCTTTTTGTTAATTAGCATGTATTAGAACAGCATAATAAAAAAAATAATACAACCACAGGAATAAATTAATTAAAGAAGAAAAAAAATTAGCCAATTCGATAACGGGATCACAAGATCTACCATTACCAAACTGTACCTACGTGCCTCACAACACACAAATAGCGCGTGGATGGCAAGACATTTTAAAAAAATAAAAATAACCATTAGTATCTACCTTGAAAATTAAACTAATAGAAGAAAGGAAAAGAGAAACACATCTCACAGATGTACCAGTTGCAGAGACGAGCAGTTCCCTCCCTCTATAAATAACCAAAAGCTCAAACACCGTTCTTCGTGTCAAGCTCTCCTCTCTCTCTCTCTCTCTCTCTGTTATATTAACAAAGGAAGGAAGGAACAAGTCTCATCACCTTTCCTGTTCTATCTCCGTAAGGTAAGGCGGTTAATTTTATTTATCCTCTTCCTTCATTTCCCATGCAATTATAAACCAACGACAATAAGACCCTGATAGCCCCCTATTGCTTTCCTTTCCCCCCTCTTCCTCTTGCGTTTCTTTCTTTCTCCTTAAACGTAAGTTTCAATTGAAACAAAGCGTAAGTAGCATACAAGATCAGCTTTTACTGATTTGTTTCATGCAAATATGTTTTTTTGTGTTTTCTCTCATGCCCATTTAGACTTTAACGATGTTTGAAGTGCCTGATTTTTTCCCCTGTCGTTCTGGGATTCGTTGATCTCATTCTGATTCAATCTTTTACTTTATTGCATTGGATCTGATTTGAAGAAGCAAGTGGTTTTTTTGGTAGTGGTGTTTAAGAAGAAAAGTGAGAATGAATGCACGATACATGGGTTATGCTTATTGTCGATAGAGCAAATGATAAAAACAGACAAGAAGTTATAAAGTTCCAATCTTAGAGGAAACCATTCCTTAATTCACGCATTAGAAGTTGATTTCATTTTGGGTTTCATTTCTTTGTTGTGTTTCTCAACATTTGTTGAGTGTTAGATCTGCATTTATTGTTTGCTACTAGTGAATGGCTGTGTTGTTCAAAGTAGCTGAAATTTGTTCCAATTGAAAACTGTTTTCTATATAATGAACAAAGTAGCTGGAATTTGTTCTAATTGGAAGTCGTTTTCTATGTAATGAACCGGATTAGTTTTTGCAGCTTAATTGTTATTTTAGAGCTTAATTTTGATAGATCTATGAAAGTTGAATGTTTGGATCAAGAACAACTGAATCTTGATTTTGGTGTGGCATAAGAAGCAGAAAAATGGCATCACACATTGTTGGATATCCTCGTATGGGCCCCAAGAGAGAGCTCAAGTTTGCACTGGAATCTTTCTGGGATGGGAAGAGCAGTGCTGAGGATTTGCAAAAGGTTGCGGCTGATCTCAGGGAATCCATCTGGAAGCAGATGGCTGATACTGGGATCAAATACATCCCGAGCAACACCTTCTCTTACTATGACCAGGTGCTCGACACCACCGCAATGCTCGGTGCAGTTCCACCAAGATATGGCTGGAATGGTGGTGAGATTGGATTCGATGTTTATTTCTCCATGGCTAGAGGAAATGCCTCTGTTCCTGCCATGGAAATGACCAAGTGGTTTGACACCAACTAGTAAGTGATACCTCCTCTTCGTACTTTGGTATGGTGACTAGTTCTGTCATTTGATATGATAATTGTGTTTTAAAATTATTTTCCTGAAAAAAGGGGAAAAAAAAAGAGAAGAGGTCACTGAACTATTTGATGATGTTTTGATCCAGCCATTTCATTGTCCCCGAATTGGGTCCTGATGTCAAGTTCTCATATGCTTCTCACAAAGCAGTGACTGAATACAAGGAGGCTAAGGCAGTAAGTGCTCTTGTTCTACCTTCATTTGTTGACATCTTTCTATATAATGTCAGTGCTAGACGTCTGATAGCTCATGCATTAATAGATTAGATATTTAATCATCATGATCTGTCAACTGCTACTATAAATGCAACATAAACAGAGTTAAGGCACAGCTGCAAGGTTTGCAAATTTGCTTTCAATCTGAAAATCGAAGTTCAAAATATTGCTGAAATGTTGATAGAATCATTTTGAAATCTTTTAGTCGGTCTATTTAAAGACATCTAACTTTCAGAATGGCCTGATATTGATATGGAATTTGGAGAGCCTATACTCACCATGATTATACTTGCTTCTTCTTAATACTAAATTCCTGATTGCACTACCTGACAAATTTCGTATAAACTGATAGTTTTTCTGTCTCTTATTTAGCTTGGAGTAGACACTGTACCAGTCCTTATTGGCCCAGTCTCTTACTTGTTGCTGTCCAAACCTGCAAAGGGTGTGGAGAAAAGCTTTTCTCTCCTCTCCCTTCTCGGAAAAATCCTTCCAATCTACAAGTAAATAAATGATATTCTACGTTTATCATTGATCGGGTCTCTATATGTTTATTGGTGTAATTATTCCATTACTATCTTCAGGGAGGTTATTTCAGAGCTTAAAGAAGCTGGTGCATCCTGGATTCAATTTGATGAACCTACACTCGTGATGGATCTTGAATCTCACAAATTGCAAGCATTTACTGGGGCCTACTCTGCACTAGAGTCAACTCTATCTGGCTTGAATGTTCTTATCGAAACCTACTTTGCTGATATTCCTGCCGAGCAATACAAGACCCTCACCTCTTTGAAGGGTGTTACTGCATTTGGGTTTGATCTGGTTCGTGGAACCAAGACCCTAGACTTGATCAAGGGCGATTTCCCTAAGGGAAAATATCTCTTTGCTGGGGTGGTAGATGGAAGGAACATCTGGGCCAATGATCTTGCTGCTTCTTTCAGCACCCTCGAAACTCTTGAGGGCATTGTTGGAAAAGGTAGTTTTTTCCTTTTTCTTGCATGCATTTTTGGCACAATGATAATATGTTTGAAGACATAATACTAATTCATGTTTTATCCACACAGACAAGCTTGTAGTCTCCACTTCCTGCTCACTTCTCCACACTGCTGTTGATCTTGTCAATGAGACCAAGCTCGACAAGGAAATAAAATCATGGCTTGCATTTGCTGCTCAAAAAGTTGTTGAAGTAAATGCATTGGCCAAGGCTTTGGCCGGCCAAAAGGACGAGGTATCTTCCTTCTGTCCATGCTTGAACAACTATGAAGAATTTGTTGATAGATAGGCTCGGCTTGTTTTATACTATCAAATTTTTTTTTATCATCATCGCAAGTCTCATTTTTGTGGTTCAATTTTCAGGAAATCTTCTCTGCTAATGCTGCTGCCCAGGCCTCAAGAAAGTCCTCCCCACGAGTCACCAATGAGGCTGTTCAAAAGGCTGTATGTACTTCGCTAGATTTTTTTTTTTGCTTTGATGCTTTCAAGCAGGGGTATTCTTTTGTATTTATTTTGATTTTCTGTTCTGGCCTTTGCAGGCTGCTGCTTTGAAGGGTTCTGATCACCGCCGTGCTACAAATGTTAGTGCCAGACTTGATGCTCAGCAAAAGAAGCTTAACCTTCCCATCCTACCAACCACCACAATTGGGTCCTTCCCACAAACCATGGAACTAAGGAAAGTCCGCCGTGAATACAAAGCCAAAAAGTGAGTTAAAGTTTCGTTATTTTCCTACCTTTATGGTTTTTATGGCGAGAATTTGTTTATTAATGTGCTTGTATGATTCTTCTTTTAGGGTATCTGAAGATGACTATGTCAAAGCCATCAAGGAGGAAATTAGAAAAGTTGTCAAACTTCAAGAGGAGTTTGATATTGATGTTTTGGTTCATGGAGAGCCTGAGGTGAATTTTTCTCATCAAATTAGCCTTTTCACTTTTACATGCACAAGCAAGCGCGCACTCATATAGTATAGGCATCATTATTGGGTGATCACTCTGTTTCAGAAAACTTTCTTTAGAGATTGCTTGTATCTTCAATTACTAATCTTGAACATCCAACTTATGTGGTCGTTAATGACTGCAGAGAAACGATATGGTTGAATACTTCGGAGAGCAACTGTCAGGTTTTGCATTCTCTGCCAATGGTTGGGTGCAATCTTATGGCTCTCGCTGTGTGAAGCCACCAATTATATATGGTGATGTGAGCCGCCCCAAGTCAATGACTGTCTTCTGGTCTACCTTGGCTCAGAGCATGACGGCCCGCCCAATGAAGGGAATGCTTACAGGCCCTGTCACCATTCTCAACTGGTCCTTTGTTCGAAATGATCAACCCAGGTATAGAAAATAGGAGGAGCAAGATAGGGAAAATAAGATACGAAAAGATGTTGCTTTTAGTTGGTTTATCTTTCATAGTTTCAATCTGGTTTAACGTGAATACATTTTCCAATTTTCAGATATGAGACTTGCTACCAGATTGCTTTGGCCATTAAGGATGAAGTGGAGGATCTTGAGAAGAACGGTATCACTGTTATCCAAATTGACGAGGCTGCTTTGAGAGAGGGCTTGCCTCTTAGGAAGTCTGAGCAAGCTTTCTACTTGGACTGGGCAGTCCACTCCTTCAGGATCACCAACTGTGGCGTACAGGACACCACTCAGGTTTGTTATCTACTTCACTCGGAAGTTCACTACTCAAATTCAAGTTAGGCGTCTCTTTCCCAATTGCTTTTCATTTATGGAGTCGCTTACTCTCTTTAATTCCTGCAGATCCACACTCACATGTGCTACTCCAACTTCAATGACATTATCCAATCAATTATCGACATGGATGCTGATGTGATCACCATAGAGAACTCTCGCTCCGATGAAAAGCTTCTCTCAGTTTTCCGTGAGGGAGTGAAATATGGTGCTGGAATTGGCCCTGGTGTCTATGATATCCACTCTCCTAGAATACCATCAACCGAGGAGATTGCTGACAGAATTAACAAGATGCTTGCAGTGCTTGAGACAAACATCTTATGGGTTAACCCTGATTGTGGACTCAAGACTCGCAAGTACACCGAGGTGAAGCCAGCTCTCAAGAACATGGTTGATGCTGCCAAGATCCTCCGCACCCAACTTGCCAGTGCCAAGTGAGCCGACCAGGATATGTTGAGAGTTCAATCTTCCATGGTCTAATGAATTTTATTCAAAATTCAGAACATGGAAGGTTGAGAGTTTAATCTTCCCTTATCCATTGAATTTTATTCAAACAAAAAGGGAATTTATTGTTTGAATAACTGGGGGTCATGTTGAAATTATTTCAGTCATAACATTCAAAGCCAAAAGTTATTCATCTTTATGTAGTAATTCCTCAAATTATTATCAAGATAATTTCATTCCTATACGAGGGATATTAAGATTTATTTTAATAAAATATATTTAACGAACATATTTAAAGTTAGATTTAAGTGGGTTTCACTCACTTTTAGAGTTAAAATATTATTGGAAATTATTTTTCTACAAAATTTTCTTAACAAGAAATATTAAAATAATTAAAAGAAATTATAAATAAATAAAAAATTAATTTAAAAAATCCTTAATTGATATGTTTATTAAAACCCAACCACCTTACCATTCAAGAACCTTACTTAGACTTAGTATTATATTTGAAGTTGCTTGGAAATATAATTGTAGTTTTTTAAAATGTTTTTCTTGTTTAAATATATCAAAATAATTATTTTTTATTTTTTAAAAATTATTTTTAAAATCAGTGCATCAAAACGATCCAAAATATAAAAAAATAATTTTTAATAAAAAATTAAAGTTTTATAAAACATAATTTACACCAAGTTTCCAAATAATTAAACAGATAATCAATAAATAATGATACACCTGCAATTATGTTAAAAGTTAGATCCCTGCCTCCCTCATGTTTTTTTTTCTTGTTGAATTTTTATTATATTTAACTATTTGATTAACCAGATCACTAAAATATATTATCGGGTTAAAGTTAAGTTAATATTTTATTTAATTCAATTAAAAACTTAATTTTTAATCATGTTCTGACTCTCAAATTGACATTCTATACTCAATTGAATTTAACAAAATTTAATAATTATGTTTTTGTTTTGCGTTTTAAAAGTTTCATTTTTGAAAAAAATTATGAATGTTTTCTCTTTTTTTAAAAAAAATTATTTTTTTTATGTTTTTAGATTATTTTGATACAATGATATCAAAAATAATTTTTTAAAAATAAAAAATATATTATCTTATTATATTTACAAGTAAAAAGCATTTTAAAAATACCAATGGTATAACATTAATGTGGTGGATTTGTTAGCTATAACATCTCTACAATGGTAGGAGGAATAATTTTTTAAACATGAGTGATTATTTTTTATTCAATTTGGTTTTTGCAAAATAAAATAATAAAATTAACTTTTTAAAAAAGATTAAAATTAGTTTAAACTAACCAGTATCAATTCAGTTTGATTTAATTTTTTTTAAAAAAAACTAGTTTAAACTGGTTTAACATGGTTTTGACTTGTTTTTTTATTTAGCTTGATTTTTATTTCACTTCGGTTTAGTTTTTTCAGTTTCAAACATATAAAACTGAAACTAAATCAATTAGTCTTTTTAATATTTTAATCAGTTTTTTTCTTATAATTCAGTTTTAATTTATTTTTTTAATTTTCTCTATTAAATCTAATTTTTAATTTTTTTTCTCACCCTTATTTTCGAAGTTGGATGGAGCTCCTAGGAACAAAAACAGGTGGTAACGATAGGTAAGCTTGTTGGAGAAGTTTGGTGGACCATTCACCTCACACTCTGATCGAGGATTTCAATAAATTAAGGAGTTGCTAAATTAGGGCACGCACTCAATAAGTTATCCTAAAAGTTTCTTACATCACTAATTAACCACCTAAATCAAATCATATTGTTGAATTAAAACTAGAAAATAAACATAACTAATTATGAAAATGAGCTGGCAGTGGGCTATCTGCCTAATTCATTTCGTAGCTAACGCATGTATTGTAGCTATCTAAAACATTATTATTATTACTTGTTTATTTTTAACGCTACGCTGCTGGGAGAGGGAGGATATTATTTTTTTATCAACCTTGCCGAGTGTTTTTTATTTTTCATCAAGAAAAAAATTAATTAAAAATTAAAAAATTTATATTTATATTTAATAAAATAAATTAAAAATTATATATAAATGTATTGATTACATCCAAATATATCGGAAGTGATTTATTATTCATGTAACCAATATAATCAATGTTAAGGAGGTAAAAAAAACTTTTGGAAGACGCAATAAAAAAAATATAAATAAATAAAAATTGAGGTGTTCAGCAACTTGCATAGCAAGTTTTTTACTGTATAAAATAATTATTAATAAAAATAAATAAAGATGATAATTTAATGAAAACTAATAGATATTAACTTAAATTAACTTGACAATTATTTTATTTAATATGTAATATATATGATATGTATATTATCAAACCCAATCCAAGATATATATATATATATATAACTATTTTATTTTTTATTAAATAGTAGATAATAATTATAAAATAAATATCTATATACCCGTAGCTTAACAGATAAAGTATGGAAATTATCTATACCAAAAATATACAGTACAGATATAAAGAAGATGACCCGTGACTACCCAGTTTGGAAAAATCAAACTTGACATTTTCTCTAGAAAAACATCAGAAAAGAAAAGAATAATAATAATAAAAAAAAAGAGACCTTCCTTCCCAATGAAGGGAATTGAATGACAAAAAGACACAGCACACGTGGGAGTTTTTATACAAACACGTGCACACACGATATGGATATATTTATAAAATAAATATATTTAATAGAATTATAATTATAAAACAGTAATAGTAATAGATAAATAATAAAAATTATAAGTACAATAGACGTAATATTTTATGATAGAAAAAAAATTGTAGTGGTAATAAAAAACTTAGAAAATAAATAAAATAATTTATAAAATCTATAGTGTTTTATAAAAAAAATATATATGATGTTTTTCCTATATAGTTTAGCTTTTTATTAATAAAAAAACTATAAAGCTAAATTCTTTACTAACTTAATATTAAATAAAAATTAAAAAATAATTTTGGAATGGAAAAAACTCACGAGAAAAAAAGTTATAGCAATTAATAATGTTTTGTGATGAAAATTACAGTACTTTTCCTAATAAAATCAACAAAGATAATTTTAAAAAATTATAAAAAAAATTATTTAGAGAAATATCATAGCAATTCACAATATTTGGTTAGGAAAACTACAATACTTTTCCATATGATTTAGCTTTATTATAATTATAATTTTTAACTAACTTAATATTCAAAAAAATAAAATCTATAAAGATATTTTTGGAAATAATTATAAAAAAATCATATGAAATAAATACTGCAGTAATTCATAATATTTTTTTAAATTACAAAGTTAAATTCTCAATCCGTTTAATATTAAAAAAAATAGAGAAAAGTATTGCAACATTCTACAATAACATGTGAGAAAAACTACAATATTTTCCTTACGTGTTTTAGTTTTATGTATAATAGTTTTTTTCTTTTAAAATTATTTTTTTAACTATATAAGATAAACGATAACAAAATTAAGTTCAATTAAAAAAATCTAATTAAACTTGTAAATCAAAACAACTTAGGTTATTCTAGCAAATAAATAAATCATTTGAACCTATAAAAAAGGCAAAATAAAAAGAAATAAATTTAAAAATTTAATTTTTAATTATATCAATATTAAAAAAACAAAAATAAATTTAAGAAAAATAATAACATTTTTTTTAAATAAATTATAAATTATTATTATTGTAATCTACAATACAATAATTATGAGTCAAACAATAATTTTCTCACAACCTTTGGGTAATATTACTCCCCAATAATCGCAGTGGTTCACTGCAAAGTATGTGCATTAATTGAATGGATTGCAAGGGCAATTTTTTTTTTTTTAATGAATGAGATTGCAAAGAATGTTCATTATTCATAGGAAATTGATCCACAGGAAGGGAAAACAAATCAGTCACCTAACTTGGAAAACTTTTTTTTTTCTTCCCCTACACAAACGAAAATCATCGCCAAATGTGATCTATTAAAATACATTAAAATATAATTAAAGAAAAAAAGAAAGAACTGTGTGATTTATTTAATTCATGTGAGAGATATTGAGATTTTTTAAAATAAAATATAGTTAATAGACATATTTAAGGTAGATTTAAAGTGGGCTTCACTCATTTTTAGAGTTAAAATATTGTTGAAAATTATTTTTTTTATAAAAATTATTTAACAAGAAATATTAAAATGATTAAAACAAATTAAAAATAAATAAAAAATTCATCTAAAAATCATTGGTTGACATGTTTATTAAAACCCAAAAATTTATGTTACACAGCAAAAATACATGATTGTTTTGAAGTTTATTTAAAGGAAAGTTGCAACGATATAAATAAAAATCTTATGGGTTAACCCTGATTGTGGACTCAAGACTCGCAAGTACACTGATGTGTAGCCAGCTCTCAAGAACACGGTTGATGCTGCCAAGCTCCTCCGCACCCAACTTGCCAGTGCCAAGTGAGCCGACCAGGATATGTTGAGAGTTCAATCTTCCATGGTCTAACGAATTTTATTCAAAATTCAAAACATGGAAGGTTGAGAGTTTAATCTTCTCTTATCCATTGAATTTTATTCAAACAAAAAAGGAATTTATTGTTTGAATAACTGTGGGGGTCATGTTGAAATTATTTCAGTAATAAAGATTGAAAGCCAAAAATTATTCATCTTTATATAATAATTCCTCAAATTATTATTTCTATATCTATTATATCAGTAAGATAATTTCATTCATACAAGGGATATTAAGATTCTTTTCAATAAAATATAATTAATTAATATATTTAAAGCCAGATTTAAAGTAGATTTCACTTACTTTTAGAGTTAAAATATTGTTGATAATTATTTTTTTACAAAACAAATTAACAAAAAATATTAAAATGGTTAAAATAAAATATAAATAAATAAAAAATTAATTTAAAAACTCTTGATTGACATGTTTATTAAAGGCATAGTTTTCAAACCTGGTCAAAGGTCCGGGTCCCGAGTTTTGACAAAGTTAACTAGGTTGCTCAAGTCAATTCATTTTTTTAAATTAAAATAATGTTGTTTTAGTAAAAAAAACAAATCAATGGGTCACAATTGAGTTTTTAACAGGGTTATCGGTTCAACCCTCCAAGTAATATTAGATTTTTTTTTAACTAGACCCAATTTCAATCCCGGGTTATCTAAATCATGCATCGATTTGTCAAATCAAATTAAATTTCAAAACTATAATTAAAATCCAACCATATTACCATTCAAGCACCATACTTAGACTCCGCATTACATTTGTTTTACTTGTTTTGATGGATAATGATTCAGCTACAATTATGTTAAAAATTAAGATCCCTTCCTCTTTTATGTGTTTTTTTTACTGTTGAGTTTTTACTGTATTTAGCTATTTGATTAACCAGATGACTAAAAATATAATTAGTTCATTAGATTTTGTTGAGTTAATATTTTATTCAATTCAATTAAAAACTTGATTCTTAATCATGTTCTAAATCTCAAATTAACCTAGTAGACGGAACAAAATTTAATAGTTATGCTTTTATTTTACATTTCAAAAATATTTTTTAAAAAATCTGAATTTTTATTTTATTTTTTTTAAATTAATTTTTTTGTTTTTAAATCATTTTAATATACCAATATTAAAAATTATTTTTTAAAATAAAAAATATATTATTTTAATATATTTATAAATAAAATATATTTTAAAAATTAACCATAATTAGACTGCAAAACACATTCAAAGTTATTCCATTAAGTTAATGCGTTGGATTTGTTAGCCATAAAGTTT
>SRLM01000386.1:587261-610605 GCA_015708895.1 Populus ilicifolia | reverse complement strand
CATACATAAATATATTTATATGCTTTGTTTAATTGAAATAAAATTTTTCTATAATATATGTTTATTGTATTTCATTGAAAATGTAAATAAGATTACTATTTTACCCTTACAACTTTATATTTTTACAATAAACTACCTTGTTTCAAATTATATTTACCAAATAATATAATATATTTATTAATAAATTAAATTATATAAAATATTGTTTACTATATCATTAAAGTCACTAGAAAGACATATTGACTGCCTAAAACATCATTATTATTACGCTGCTCTGAGAGGAGTTTTTTTTTTTATCAACATAAAAAAGGAGTGCCGAGTGTTTTTTTTTTCATCAACAAAAAAATTAATTATAAATTATAAATTTAATATTTATATTTAATAAAATAAATTAAAAATTATATATACTAATAATAAATAATAATAAATCTATTGATTACATCCAAATATATCTGAAGTGATTTATTATTTATATAACCAATGTTAAGGAGGTAAAAAATAGCTTGGAAGACCTAATTAAAAGAAAAAAATAAAATTCGAGGTGGTCAACAACTTCCATATCAAGTTTCTTTAATGTATAAGATAATTATTGATAAAAACAATACTTTAATCTAAACTTAATAAACAACTATTCAAATTAACCTAAAAGTTTTTAGAAAGATATTTTATTTGATATGCAATGCATATGATATAAAACCCTCATCCAAGATTATAACATATGTTATTTTTTTGTTAATAATAAATAATAATTATAAAATAAATATCTATATCGATACCCACAGCTTAACAGATAAAGCATGAAAATTATCTATACCAAAAATATACAGTATAGATATAAAGAAGACGACCCGTGACTACCCAGTTTGGATGCATCAAACTTGACATTTTCTCTGGAAAAACATCAGAAAAGAAAAGGAAAAAGAAAAAGAAAAGAGACCTTCCTTCCCAAGGAAGGGAATTGATTGACGAAAAGACACAGCACACGTGCGTGTCTTTATATATACATATGATCACTCACAGGCAACGGCAATAATAACGAAAGAGAGAGAGAGTGGAAGGACGCATGAATAATAAGAGAGCAATGTACAAATCAAAGCTGCAACAACTGTGCCTGCAGAGAGGATGGGAGATCCCTACCTATGAAGTCACTAAAGAGGGACAGGAGCACAGCCCTCACTTTTATGCCACTGTCAACGTCGACGCCACCCTCTTTTCCACTCCTTTCCCCTCTTCCTCCACCAAGAAAGCTCAGAACGACGCTGCCAAGCTCGCCTACAACTACTTATCCGACCACCCTCGCCCTTCCTCCTCCTCCCCCCTTAATGGTAATTGAATCCCTTTTGTTTCTTCATTTCTTCCCTTTTTTGTACTTCCTTGTGCTTTAATTGCACTGTATCAGATGTTTTAAAGACTTTTTTAGGCTTTGTTTTTAATGAAATGAAATTATTTTGTAAATTCATGTTTGATTAAGAATGAATGCTTGCATAAGAACGCTTGCTTCTTATAATTTATTTATTTTTTGTTGATAGAATGTATGGACTGATGCCTGTAATCATGAAGCTTTTTATGATAAATCATTCTAGTGGTGCCTATGCTTGTTTACACTGCATCAAGAAATGAAGAAACTGATGTTATGCTGAAGTTTCTGCAGACTGTTCGGGTGGAAGCGCTGGGAAGAATACTCGTCCATCTTCCGGAGGGAAATTGGAATTAAACCTAGAAGATGCAAATCGAACTCCCCTGTCAAATAAAGCCGGGGCAGTTGCCAAGACTGATGTGAGTTTTGGAGGTGAGAGCGAATTTAGTTTTGATTTTTTTTTTCCTTACAAAATCATACCGTTTCTTAGTGCTGGAGTGGAGTCAGTTGGATGTGCTTGATACTCATGGTTGCATTCCAAAACGGCAACCATTTGTTATGGAAACAATAGGTTTTCCTCCCTAAATTGACAGGCATGAAAACAGTTTATATGCACAGTATCTAGAAATTTTTTTCGCTAAATCAGTTGTCTTTATGTCGTCAAAAGATTAACCAACCTCCTTTAAGAAAACAAAAAAAATGTTCGTATTCAGTTTATGAGAAAAATGAAAGGAACTAAGTACTTACCATAACCACATGGCTGAGTTATGTCGTCAAAAGATTAACCAACCTCCTTTAAGAAAACAAAAAAAATGTTCGTATTCAGTTTATGAGAAAAATGAAAGGAACTAAGTACTTACCATAACCACATGGCTGAGCTGCCATATATAACAGAGTTTATGAAAATTCTTGATTGTTGAAGATGGGTTAGATCGCGAATCTTACTTTCCGGCCATACTTGTGGTGAATGGACTCTTCCCCATGTCCAAATCTCAACAAATAGAGCTAGAAGAAGTCCTTTTAAGATGCTACTAAGCTTGCTCTGATAACTTCTCTTGTGTCTGTTTCCCTTGTGTCTCATTCAATACTTTTTTTTTTTGGGAACATAGAATGGAGGAAAACATAAGAATTTCAACTTCAATTGTTCTATCAGTCTTTTCTTTGTTTATTATTGTTATTGTATTGTCTCTGTACTCAGTTGTGCCTTGCTTGGCTGTTGAGAATCTGCTGCCCGTAATCAAAATCATTGTTTTGTAATTGGGTAATTTAATTCATTTGGTAGCTTATAGGTTTGCATTGTATAGTATAAAAGGGGAAAGGAGGGACTTTTATATTTAACGCGCTGTTGAATGCCAAGTTATTGCAGCAAATGAGAAACTGAATTCCGATTGAAGAAGGTAGTAGCATCAACTGACCATGGAAACCTGATATTGAATCACCTTATTTTGTGTCTTCAGTAACGCCCCTGTTTATTTTGTGCTTTCATGACAATTCAGTATTTGACACATGCATCTGAATTTTCTCCTGGCTTACAGGTATGCTGCACTTGTTTAAAAACCAGCTGCAAACGTATGCTCAAAAGAGAAATTTCAGTCTACCTGTGTATTCAAGTGAGCGTATGGGTCCTCCTCATGCTATTCTCTTTAAGTGCAAGGTCACGATAAATGGAAAAACCTATGACAGTCGGGAATATTTTCCCACATTGAGCAAAGCTGAAAATGCAGCTGCAAAAGCTGCATTGATGTCAATGTTGCCAAATGGAGTTGAAGAGGTTATTTTTCTAAATCAACTCATCGTGGAGATGCAAAAATCTGTTGGTTACGCTTGCAAGTTTTGTGTTCGTATCTTTTAGACACATGATTACACTTCTTTATGTAATTTATTGTTTTCCTTTTAGGACGAGTCTGGCTATAAGAATCTTTTACAAGATATGGCTCAGAGAGAAGGTTGTGGTTTACCAACTTATTGTACAGAGAAATCTGGTGAAGCTCATGCGCCTACTTTCATTTCAACAGTGGAGATAGATGGATTGACTTTTACTGGAAAAGAAGCAAGAACCAAGAAGCAAGCTGAGATGAGTGCAGCAAAGACTGCATACACAGCTCGAAGACGTTGACTGCTGCTCAATGGGGATGCGGGTTGATGTTATGTATTTATGCATATCCATGGCAGATGTGCGCATGCATATGACACCATAGAACAGAGTACAGATATTCAAACGTTTTTTACTATCTTAGAGTACAAGTCGGAAGTCAGGATAGAAGAGTAACTCAAACTGGCGTCTTCATGCTATTTTTAGATGCTTTGACATGAATAATACCTATCTCCAAGTAGAAGCTTTAACTGTGATATAAGATGAACTCACAAAAATCTTCAGTGTAGTGGTGTTACTCAACTGGGTGGCCACGAGATGAGACCGCTCCACAGAGGGAGGAGGTCACCGCAAGGTTACTCAATAGTTTTGTTGAAGAATAGAAAACCACTCCTAGTTTCAGAACCTTCCTCTGATGTCATTTTCTACCTGTTCCTATATTCTAGTAGGCCAATATATTTATCAAATACCTTGTCTGCTTTCCAATTCCAGAGAAAAAGGTTTGCTGGTTTCAACTGATGAGCACTATTTTTGCATTTTCTTTCCAAAAGAATAAAAATATAGGAATTGCTGGCAGCAAATTCTGTAGTTAGCAATCATAATCCCTCCATTGCATCTCCAGGGCAAGGTAATTGTTCAGCTATGGCAAGCATCACACCTTCGCCTGCCGCAGCCATCTCTTCTTCGGCTAAACATGACCTGACTTCATCTTCTTCGCCTTCTGATTCCCCCACTAATTTAGCCACAGGCTCAAGCATCGAGAATCAAACACAGCCTACAACCTTAAAGATGAACAATTCAAGTAACATGGATGAGCTTCCTCCCTCGTTATCCAATATTCAAAATTCAATGTTATAACTGTCGTCAAAAAGTAAAAAAGAAAAAGAAAAAAAGATCCCATTAATCATGGATTCCAGATGCTTTTTAGGCTTTCTCCCCAGCGGAGAGACTGATAACTCTGAAAACCCTGAATCTAGTCGAAGCACCATGAAAGTGAAATTGAGAGACAAAGAGTTGGAGGTTGGAACTGATGATGGTCTTGTTACTATTTGCTTATTTGCAAGTGGACATCATAGATTACAAGAAGGTGGTGATAGAGGGCAAGGAGTCTGACGCAGTAGCAGTACCAGCCTTCCAGGGGCTATCTCATTGACAATATTGATGTGGAGATGGAGATGTTGTTGTTGACGAAGCCTTTTCGAGTGACTGATCTAGAGAATGATTATTTCATCAATTTTTGAAACAATTATGTGCATGCTTTGATTAGTGGTCCGTGAGCAATCTTGGGTCATTGTTTAACAAACCAGCCGAAGAATTGGACCTAATTTAGGTTAAAACTTGATTGAAAATTATTTTTTTATATAAGTTTTTAATATGAAATATTAACGTGATTTCAGTAAATTATAAATAAATAATAAATTGAATCATTGATTTACATGCTTATTGTAAAACATAAAATATTCTATCTTACGTATAAAATATACAAGATTATATATATAGTTTATTTAATAAAAAGTTGAAGGGTTATGAATACCCTAAATATATGATATGAGTTTAATTTATAAGTGTGCGTTTGGCTTGAATTCATTAGCTTGAATCTATTTTAGTCTTTAATTTAAATTTATTATTATAAAATGATTTTTTAATGAATAAAAAACTATTTTTGCTAACCTCTTGTTTTGTTCAGTTAAATAAATGAATTTGAGTATTACTTTATTTTTAAAAGATATTTTTTTTTAAAAAATATAAGTAGTTTTCTTAACTTAAAAATATCAAATTTAATGTCAAAATGTTCAGATTTAATTTTGATTTTATGATAGGTAATCAAAACAGGTAATGTTTGGAATCAATTCAAGTAATTATCAAAATTAATTTTTTATTAGTTTTGATTCCAAAATTCAAAGGTGTGAAAAAAGAGTTTTCTATACTATTTTTTTAGAATTTTTAGACTCTTCTTTACACCATATTTCTAATGTTATCTCCTCTTTTTAGCTTTGTTTTAAGCTTTGTAAGGTTAGGTCCATAAGATATATCTTAGTTATATTACATTACATTTGGTTCATAAACATTTTTTAGAGATTTTTAGAAGTTCATCTAAGTAATGTAGTACTGTTGGAATCTTGAAAAGTTTATTGTAAATATCATTTGCATTAAACAAAAAACAATAAAATCTTAAGGATAAATGATATATCATTAACAATAACAACACTTCATCATTTTTAAAGTATTTTAGAAAGTAAGTACTTTTTTTTAGTTTTGTTTAATCTAATACATTATTATGCATATGATTATTGTTTTTCAATTTCTAGTACTTCTTTGGATATATTCTCAAAATATTTGCTATAATCTTTATATTTTATAATATTTACAAGTTTGCTATTATGTATAAAATTGCATACTTATAGTTTCAACAGGTATGAATACTAGAATTTTATTGAACATATAATTTATTTAGAATGCTTTTCTTATGATAAACTGAATATCAAAGCTTACTTATCTAATTATTTTAGATTACAATCTTAAAGCTTTATTCTTTGAATTTTTTTTGTTTAGTTTATACATGTAATTTCACAATCTTGTATGATATATTTATTCCATTGAAAGCAATTTCTATGCATGATGCATGTCACAATTTTTCCCCCAAACATCTAATTTTTTTTTAGTGTATGCTTATTTATGCAATCTTGTTTGTAAGTTCATACATATCATTTAGTTTTTATTCTAAATTATAATGATATGATGCATGTTTAAAAGAACTAAAATAATACTGAAGTTTTTATTTAATCTTGTATAGTTGGAATATTTTTGTTTGTTTACTTGCTTTATAAGCTTTATGTTAGATGTTTTTATTTTCATGTGAGGATCCAAAACTTATTTATAAATATATGGCTATTACTTTTTTTTTATATTAGATTTTATGATGATTTCAACTCAATAATTGGTTGTCTCAGCCAATGTTGTTTCAACAAGTACTTTTTATGAAAATTTCATAACATCTTCCATGGTGCTTAATGAGGAACTTGAAAAACTTAATGGATTGAATTTTAAGAGATGATAAAAAAAAATTATTTCGTCTAATGACCTTGAACTTGATAAAGTTCTTGACCAAGAAAGTGTCAAAGTTGCCAAATAATAATCAAATCCTATTACTATGGTAGCATGGTAGCTATGAATGCATGGAATTATAATGATTTTGTATGTAAAAACCACATTTTAAATAGAATGGACAATACATTATATGATGTATGTAGTTCAATCAAGGTTGAAGATGCTATATGAAAAAAATTCATAATCGATAAATTTTAAAATTTTAAAATGGTTGATTTAAAAATTATTATGAGCCAAGTTCAAGAATTTTACCTCATCTTACATGATATTCATGGTGAAGGAATGTTACTAAGTGAATCATTCCAGGTGGGTATAATAATTGAAAAATTACTACCATCTTGGAAGGACTTTAAGAACTATGTATAAGCATAAGAAAATAAGAGTTGAAGATATCATTCTGAGGTTAAGGATAAAAAGATACAATAAGTTATTTGAAAAAAGAGCCAGCTCTTTGCCTTTTCTTTTGATATCTAGCCAAACAAGTCATTTTTAAATATGAGTAAATTCCAAAAAAAATTAGGGATCTTCCTTAATTTATTAATAGGTCCCTCATTTTTTTTTGTTTTGTTTTGATAGCTTTATGATATATTCAATTTGAGGACTTTTACTCTTAAATGTGAATATGATATGCAATACACTACCAGAAAATTAACGAAAACCAATGGAATTACCAATAGAATTTTTTCATCAATAATTTTTATCAATGAAAATAATTCTATCTTTAATTTTGTTAGTATTATCAATAGAAAAAACCCATTGGCAACACAGTCGGTATAACTAATGAAATATGTCTGTCGGTATATACTGACCATATCACTAAAAGATTATATGTTTTTTTTGAAAAGTTGTAGTGGTGTGATGACATGAATTTTTTTTAAGATGATTATATTAACAGAATGATTGAGGGATTCAAACCGAGATCTCTATACAGTGACATGACACAGTCACCGGTGAAATCGTCAATGGGTATACTGACGAAACGTGTCCATCGACGTTTCAATCGGTAAAAGCTAATATATACCCACTTTATTGACACTCTCTTCCTTTATTTCTCATTCTTTTTCCCTATTCCAACTCTCCCCTCCTAAACTATAGCCAACCACCCATCCCAACTCTCTCCCATTTCTAAACACATGCACTCAAGTTTTTTATACTTTTGTACGTGGTCACAACATCCGTTCTCTAAGCAATTGATTATGGATTTTATTTTATTTTGTTTTTGTAAGTAAATCTATCCTTTTTAGTTTTAACAAGTAAATGTCAATTTTATTATTTTTTTTAGTGTGTGTATATATATATATTTTTTTGTTAACATATGTACTCGTTTGATTGTTATTTGGCAAAGAAATTTGAAGTATGAATGTATAATTTTGTAGCTGTTATAGTTTGTTTTAGATTTTATCAAATTGTATTTGTTTGTAAATTATTAAAACTTTGTTTGAATTACACTAAATTAGATGTGTTGTGATGAAATAAATAAAACTTGTTTAACAGGTCTGTTTTAATTTTTATCAATTCTATTGCGAAGTTGTGATTTTCATAAATTTATATATATATAAATTTGAATGGACATTGATAGTTAATAATTGATAATGAATATTTAATATAAATGTTTTTTAGTTTGTTTCATAATGTCGGGGCAAACTAATATTTTTATAAATTTATTTACGTAACATAGTTAATTAATACATGTTATTGTCATAATTTTATAGAGATTCGATAGAAGTCATGGATGATCGTTCATGGATGTATCGGGACTTACCCTAAGGATGAATTATTGTAATGAGGTTTGGGTATTAATTCGCAATATCTATTCCGAGAAATTTTATTGATGATGGTATTAGGTGTCCATACAGAAAGTGTAAAAATAAAAAGTTTTTGCTTCAAAAAGTTGTAACGATGTATCGTCTGACAAAAGGGTTCATCATTGATTACTTGTATTGGTATACACATGAAGAACTATTTGTTTATAATGAGAGCATGGTAGAAAGGGTGGTTGAGTTGATTTCTAGTGCTAGTAACTTGTATGAAGTTGGAAATGATAACAGTAATCCTTACAAGAATATGATTATAGATGTAATGAGAATAAGTGAAGTTAATGTCAGTGAGTGTCTAATTTAGAAGAAAAAACTAATGCAAATGCAGTAAGGTTTTTTGATTTGTTGAAAGATTCTAACGAACCATTATGATATGGCTACATAAACCACAGTATGTTATTAATTGTAGCACAAGTGTTCTTCATCATGTCAGATCATAGGTTGAGTGAGGCTGGTTATGACAAGATTATCGAATGGGCGAGAAGCATTTTACCATAAGGGAATAGGCTGAAAGAAAATTTCTATGCTGCAAATTCCATGATGAAACATTTTCGTGTTTTCGATGATAGTCTTGTTGATGTTGACGTAGAGAAGTTGAATGTTGTTTTGAGCTCTAGTGGGCTAGAGAATGTTGATCAAGAAGATGATAATCATATTGAAAGAGTACAATAAAGTTGATAATAATTCAATTAAGGACGAAGATGAGAATTTTGACAAAATATGTTATAAAGCCTTATTTTTATAATATAATATTATGGATGATATTTTGAAACATGCAATATTTATTTTATAATTGTTTGCTATTGTTATTGTGTTGTGTGTGCTGTAAGTTTACAATTTAAGCTTTTGTGCAGGAGGATAGATAGACAACACAAACAAAACATGTAAAAGCTTAAAACAACACCGACGACAATACCGATAGATTATGACCTATTGGTATTTTACCGAGAGTTGTAAAAAATTATAGACCCTACCATAATCACTAACAAACATACCAACAAATTCACCGCCAGATGGCACACATTCCAATGTCTATGACTGTCAGACTGCCTAGTTGGTTGGCATAGTTATCGATGGATGCAGCAAATCCAATACACGCATGCTCTGACACATAGTTGCGAATGGATTTGTTGACAAACATCAAAAAATTAGAGGGATTTTCAAAATTTTTGTGTGAAAATCGATTAAATACTGACAAAATTTAATGCCATAGCCCAAAAAAATATTATTTTATTTTCCATCAGTATTTCCATCGAAAAAATTGTAATATAAAACCCTCCCCCCCTTTTGTGGTTCATTTTTTCTCCATTCCTCATTTCATCTTTTCTTCTCCTCTTCATTTGTGTTTTGCTTTTGCAAGAATTGGTGTGAATTTTTATTGTTTTTATTATAGTTTTCAAATGTTAAAATGTATGTATTCTCCTTTCTTTATCTTTGTATTTCTTTTTATTTTTTTTTATTTTAATTATAATTATTTTTTATGGTGTTCTTTGTTTTGTATATTGTTTGTAGATAACATCTTGAAATCAATACAGTATTAAGGTAAACATTTCTAATTCTTAAAGTCTTTAGTTTTTTTTCTTTTTATTTGTTAAATTTATTTTATTATTTATAGTGCCATAATACCTTGAAATTTTTGTTAAATTTGAATTGTTATTATTGAATTTACCTTTAAAATGTTAAATGAATTATAGAATTAAATTTAAGTAATTTATCTTAATTTTATTATATTATTGTTTGTTGAGTTTTTTATTATTTTGATTAACTTTAATTTTTATTTATGAATTTATATAGATGTTTAATTTCTATAGATGTTAGGTTGTATATAGTTAATTTTATAATATTTGTGTAATTATCAATATTTATAAGTATGAAAACTATGGGTAATCCTTAATATAAAGGAGGTGCTGGTGAATTTCTTAAAATAATTAAATTGAATTATTTAATTATTTGTATAAATTTATATAGATGTGTTGAATGAAAATTTAATTATTTAATTATTTATATTATAATAATAATTTGATAATTTAGTCTATTTCAATTGTTATTGGTAAATTTTCTATGGAAATGGTAATTGAAAATGAAGAATTAAATTTGATTATTTTATCTTAATTTTATTCTATTATTGAATTTTATGTTTTTGATTATTTCCAATAATTTTAATTGTTATTTATGCATTTATATAGATGTTAGTTGAAAATTTATAGATGTTGAATTTCTATAGATGTTAGGTTGTATATGAGATTTTTCAAGAAAGTCAATTGGTTTATGGTTATTATAAAGATTTGTAGTTTGAAAACTATGGGCAGTCTTCAATATAAAGGAAGTGCTGATAATTTTTTTTAATAATCAAAGTTAATTATGTAATTATTCGAATAAATTTGTGTAGAAACATAGAATGAAATCTACAACACATTGTTAGCAGACGGTTACAGCTAGTTTTTCAAAAAGTGAAGAGGACGTTTTCTGACATGACTAAAAGATTGATATCTTCTTCCAAGTGTAGGAGTGTCGAAGTAATAAATAACCCAGCAAGACTGAGGTCGAACCACAAGGAGATTAATTGTATAAATTATTAACAATAATAATAGTAACAATAACTCTAATAATAATAGCAATAGTAGTAGTAGTAGTAGTAGTAGTAAAGAGGAAGAAAAAAAAGAAGTTGATAAGAACTTTGAGATAAAAGATTAATATAAGGATTAAACTATGATAACAATAAATGTCAAGGTTAGAGGATCCATTAATGCTATATCAAACAAGTATAATATAAACTCTTATTATTCAATTGGAAACCACACATAAAGGAGGTTTCAATTAGATTATAGATTGTTAACATGATTACATTAGTCATCTTATTCGATTAATGCTAATACTTGTAAATCTCATCAAGTATTCATGATTATAACTTATGTTAACAATATATTAAGTTCCTTTCATAGCTCAAGTGTTGGTTATACCATATAATATAGGCTATGAAAGTGCCAAGTATTTCTTGTACCAAGTGTTAATAACATAAAGCAAGATTAGTCATTTAACAAGCAAAGTATTAAAGAGTAAACAAGATAACAAATATAAAACATGTTAGTATCAAAAATTAAAGTCCATATTGAGTTTACATTATACTTATTCTTACACCATTAACGTAACCTTTTTACCTTGACGTAATAAACTTAGCTAAATATAATGAAAGAAAGAAAAATAAATAAATAAAATAAGAACATAAATAAGATAAAATTTAACTAAATAAATGAAAGGAGAAGAAAAGCATAAACTTGATATTAATGAAAGCAAAGAATAAACATTACAAAAAATACAAAGAGAAAAAACAAGAGCATGATCTTAATTCAAAACCAAGATGCCTAAATGCATGGAAAATACCTCCTTTTATAGGCCAAAATTGGAAACTATTAATTTAATGACTAATTGATGAGTCGATTGTCAACTCTTCACTTGGTGACAATCCTTATCTTCTTTTGTCTGCCCAAAACATCATTGATAACGTCAAAATTAAAACTATTTCAAAACATAAAAGTAGAAAATCATCTCATATTTCTTGTGTAAAAATTTGAGGTCATTTGAACTTCTAGAACTCTAGATACGGGCCAAATACTGAATAGTGCTCGAGCTGGAAGACAGATTCAGACTTCTTTTTTATTATTGCAATTTGGACTTGAAAATAACTTTTTAAATCTTAGGCTCCATATAAAAGTTATAGGCCTATGTCTTACCTTTCCATCCATATAAAGTAGACCTAAATCTAAGATCTACAACTCCAGATATGATCTAATTATCAAACAGTGTTTCGGTTTAGATTGCATCAGTATCTCTTTTCTAAGTTTGGCCATGTCTTTATCCTTTCAATTTTAGTTCTCAAATTTATCAATCAATTCTTTCATTTATGTGATAGGTCTACATTTAAAATAAATATTTACTACAAATTAAAGGTATCTTATATTATTAGATATATTAGTATAAAACATACGTTAGTTAAGGAGTTATTGATACTTCAAGTACAAAAATAATGACATAAAACCTTGATGAAAATATATTTTTAACTACTAATCATTTCCTTAGGTGCTAATCACAGTAAGACATTTACACCAACATGTGATGCTACCTCTTCTAGAGCGGTTTCATAATATAGATGCGATGTGCCTTTACAACGGGGTCAATTCACCTGCAAGTACCTGACACAATGGAAGGATGATCTTTCAATGTTAGTTTGTTTAGCTTTTAGTTTTTTTTTTATATATATACTTATAACATAATTTATGAATAACTAATTAATATTTTATTAATTTTATTTAATTTTAGGTTCACAATAATTGAGGCTGCTCGAACAATAACATTGGTGTTTAAATCATCGATGAAGATTTTATTGTTTCAATGGAGTCGGGTTTCTAGACATCCTAAGTGGAGACCTAATATCGATGCATGATTTTGATGATTTCAGGTAGGTGTTAACTTTTAATTTCCAACCTATTTTTAATAAATTATTTTTATAATTTTATATCTTGTACTATTTTTATTTTAAAATAAATTATTTATATACATAACGTAAATTTAAGTGGGATAGTGTGGACAATAATGTTGTGAGGAGGGTATGTGATAATTATGCAACAACTAGGTAACATTGAAAATAATATTTATTTTTGTTTTATAATTTTATGTTCTAAATTCTAATTTGTTACTGTGGAAGTAGGTTGTGAATTTTTAGTATGCCACGCAAAAAAAGTAAAAAGATATACGAGAGATAATGGTCTTGAAGGATGGAATGAGGTGGTGATTTGACGAGAATTCAAATCACTATTTATCTTGGGGGATATATAGACAGCATATATTAAATATGTAACATCTGAGCGGTTCACATGATGCTCACTTTCGGGTGCCGAAAACCAGAACAGGAAAATTCATGGTTCGATAACTAAGCACACCGGTGACTCTATTCCGTTTAACGCACATGCAAAGTGAATGATAAGATTAATTTAAATGAAATATATTATTAATTATTTTGTTGTTGCTTAGAAATATATTTAACTTGCAATCTTTTTTTTTCCCCTACAGGTAATGTCTCTTAGATGTGACCGAGTCTAATGTAGCTGTTTGTAAAGACGCATATATGAAGTTAAGACCATCCAAAGGGGTGCAACAATTCATGAACAACCGTGCTCAACACTTCATGATATGTTCATTCAATCCTTTTATTTTATAAGTTATTATTTTCTTGACTTGAATATGATAATTTAAAAAAAAATAATTCAAGAGATATATAATAGCCGGTTGAGGGAGAGATATAGAGACAATCCGTTGACCTATTTGGATTTCAATCTGGATTTATGGATTGAGGTAGAATTATCTAGTGAAATCAATAAAAATTAGGTCTACGAGCTTTTTAACACCATGGCCGAAAACTTATAGTCGGCTTGTAGGGTCTAAACTGTTGGGAACTCTCCATCTGTATCGAGCACCTAGTCTAAGGAGTTTATGACCTTGAATCAACAATATGAATTACTTTAGACATGACCAAAAGATTGATGTCATCTCCTAAGTGTAGGACTGTCGAAGTAATAAATAACCCGATAAGACCGAAGTCGAATCATATGGAGGTTAATTGTATAAATTATAGATAATAATACAACAACAACAACAACAACAACAATAATACTACTACTACTAGTAGTAATAGTAATAGTAATAGTAATAAAGAAGAAGAAGAAGAAAAGGAAGTTGATGAAAACTTTTAGATGAAAGATTAATGTAAGAATTAAATAATGATAACTACAAATGTCAAGATTAAAGGATCAACTAAGAATATTTTATACAAGTATAGTATAAACTCTTATTACTTAAATGGAAACCACACACAAAGGAGGTTTCAATCAGATTATAAATTGTTAGTATGATTACATTAGTTATCTTATTCGAATAATATTAATACTTGTAAATATTGTCAATTATTCATGATTATATTAACAACAAATCAAGTTCCTTTTATAGCTCAGGTGTCGGTTATACTATATAGTATAGGTTATGAAAGTGCTAAGTATTACACAACATAAAATCCATACTTGCATTTGAGAGAATTTGAAGAAGTTTATAACATCTACAATGACTTAAATTATATTATGAACACCATCAGATTAAAGCCTTTTCCTTTTTTATTAAAAGATAAAGCTAAAACATGACTACAAAATCTTAGGTCAGGATTCATTCATACGTGGGATGAAATGTAACAACAATTTTTAAAGAAGTTTTTTCATCTTATAGAACAAACTCTTTCAAAAGACAAATCACCACTTTCATTGAAAAACCAAGAGAAACATTTTACTAATGTTAGTATAGGTATCGGGACTTGCTTAATACTTGTCCTCATCATGGTTTTGAAACATGGAGACTGGATTCATATTTTTATTAAGGGTTAACACCTAAAAATAGATAAATGATGGAATTAATGTGTAATGAAACTTTTGAAAATAAAGATCCTAATGCAGCAATAGAGTACCTAGACTTACTAGCTGAAAATACTCAAAATTGGGACACTATAGATACTTATGAGGTATCATGTAAGACTCAACCTCATACATCTAGTAGAGGTATGTACAACCTTAGGGAAGATCATGATCTCCAAGCTAAATTTGCATCTTTAGCCAAAAAAATTGAGGCACTGAATTAAAAAAAGAGTGACCAATTAAAATCTATTCAAGACATTGAGTGTCAAATTTGTGAAACCAATGAACATTCAACCAATGACTGTCCAACTTACCTTTTTTTAAGGAATGTCACCATGAACAAGCTCATACTTTAAACAGTTTTTAAATGCCCGATCATAACTTATACTTGCAAACATATAACCCTGGTTGGAGAAATCACCCAAATTTCAATTGGAAGAGTGGTAACAATAATGCATAAACTTCACAGCCATCGTTTTAAGCAAACCATAATTTTAAAAATTCTCATGGATGTGCATCTCTTTATACTCCACCTCTTAAAGGAAATATTGAGGAAACATTGCATGTATTCGTTGAAAAGCAAGAGACAATCAACATTCAAAAATTCTTAAACCATGACAAATATAAAAGATGCTCTTTCAAAATTCACATCTACTCTCAGTTTTCAAGAGAAAGGTAAGTTTCCATCTCAACCACAATAAAATTCCAAGCGGCAATACAATACAAATGCAAGTAATTCCAGAAGCTATCACATGGATCAAGTCAAATCAGTCATCACTCTTCATAGTGGTAAGGTTATTGAAAAACCCACTCTTGAACCTTGTGAGAAAGATAATGAGTTAATCTTCAAGGGTAAGGAAGGGGTTGAAGCTAGACATTGCAAAGAAAAAACTAATTCCTTGCCAACACTTTTATTTTCTCATGCCATGACCAAACAAAAAAAAGTCAATCACAATTCTAAAATCTTTGAAACTTTCAAATAGGTAAGGATCAATATACCTTTGTTGGATGCTATTAAACAGGTACCTTCTTATGTTAAATTTTTGAAAGATATGTATACTGTGAAGAGAAAATTGAATGTGAAAAAAAGCCTTTTTAGCCAAATAAATAAGTGTCATTCTTCTAAACAATAATGCTTTGAAATATAAAAACCCTAGTTGTTCTATAATTTTGTGCTTTATTGGAGAACATAAAATTAAAAGAGCTTTACTTGATCTCAGAGCTAGTGTGAATTTACTTCCATATTCAGTCTTTCAATGTCTTAATCTAGATGAGTTAAAACCAACTTCTGTAACTCTGTTACTTATTGATAGATTTGTAAAAGTGCCTAGAGGAATAATTAAAGATGTGTTAGTATAAGTTGATAAATTCATTTATCTTGTGGATTTTACTGTCCTGGATACACAAATTGTTAAAGCATGTAATTTAATTCCTATTATTTTAGGACGTCCATCTCTTGCAACTTCTAATGCATTAATTAATTATAGAAATGGACTGATAAAGATATCATTTGAAAACATGACATTAGAGATAAATATTTTCAACATTTACATGTAACTTGGAGATAATAATGATTTATAGGAAGTGGACTTTATTGAAAAATTAGTTCATGATCAATTTGAAACTATTTCTAGTGAAATTGAGTTTAATGAATTTGAGAATTTACAAATGGTTTATTTTTAGAAAGAATTAAAGACAAGTAATTGAAGATCACAAATCAAAGAGTTGCCACCACGACCAATTGAGTTTATACCTTTATATGTTCAACCACCAAAACCTAATTTAAAGTCATTACCATTCAATCTTAAATACTTATTTTTGGGAGAAAATGAAACTTTTACGATAATGATTTCTTTCAAGCTTAATGCACATCAAGAAGGTAAGTTATTACAAACTCTAAAAATACACAAAAATGCATTAGGATGGATCATAGCTAACATAAAATAAATTAGTTCTTTGATTTGCATGCATAAGATTTATTTAGAGGAAAGCAACAAAAGCTTAATCCTAATATGAAAGAAGTAGTGAGGAATAAAGTCATTAAGCTTCTAGATAATGGAAACTTTTATTCTATTTCTGATAGCAAATGGGTAAGTCCTATCCAAGAAGTTTAGAGTCACTATGATAATAAATAAGAAAAATAAGTTAATTCCAACTAGGACTGTTATTGGTTGGTGCATGTGCATTGACTATAGGAAACTTAATTCAATGACTAAGAAAGATAATTTTCCCTTACCTTTCAAGGATCAAATCTTAAAAATAGTTGTAGGTCATGAATTTTATTATTTCCAGGATGATTATTCAAGACTAAAAGATTGATGTCTTCTTCCAAGTGTAGGAGTGTCGAAGTAATAAATAACTCGGCAAGACTAGGGTCGAATTATAAGGAGGTTAATTGTATAAATTATATATGACAATAATACAACAACAACAACAACAACAACAACAACAACAATAGTAGTAGTAGTAAAGAAGGAGAAGAAGATGAGAACTTTGAGATGAAATATTAATGTAAGGATTAAACTATGATAATAACAAATATAAAGTTAGAGATTCCATTAATGATATATCAAACAAGTATAGTATAAACTCTTATTATTCAATTAGAAACCACACACAAAGGAGGTTCCAATCGGAGTATAAATTGTTAACATGATCACATTAGTTTTCTTATTTGATTAATGCTAATACTTATAAATCTTGTCAGACATTTATGATTATAACTTATGTTAACAATAAATCAAGTTCCTTTCATAACTCAGGTGTCGGTTATACCATACAGTATGAGCTATAAGAGTGCTAAATATTTATTGTACCAAGTGTTATATAACTTAAATCTAGAATGATTATTTAACAAACAAAGTATTAAAGAGTGAACAAGATAACAAATACAAAACATGTTAGTATCAAACATTAAAGTTCATATTAAGTTTACACTAATTCTTACATCATTAGTGTAACCTCTTCATCTTCATATAATAAATTTAATTAAACATAATGAAAGAAAGAAAGAAAAAGATCATAAATAAGATAAAAGTTAACTAAGTAAATAAAAGGAAATGAAAGGCATAAACTTGATATTAATGAAAGCAAAGCATAAATATTACAAAAAATACAAAGAGAGAAAGTAAGAGCATGATCTTGATCTGGAAATCAAGATGCCTAAATGCATGATAAATGCTTCCTTTTATAAGCTAAAATTGAAAACTATTGATTTGATGACTAATTGATGAGTGGGTGACTAACTCTTAACTTGGTGATAATCCTTATGTTCTCTTTTTTGCCCAAAACGTCATTGATAACATCAAAATTGAAACCACTTGAAAACATGAAATATATAAGAAATTATTTCATCTTTCTTGTGTAAAACATTGAGATCATTTAAACTTCTTGAACTCCGATACGGGCCAAACACTAAACAGTGCCCGGGCTAGAGGATAAATTTTGATTTCTTTGTTGAGGCTATAATTTGGACTTAAAAATGGCTTTGATAAGTCTTGGGCTTCATATGAAAGTTATAGGCTTATGTCTTACCTTTCCATCCATATAAAGTAGACCTAAATCTTAGATCTACAGCTCTTGATATGACCTAATTACTGAATAATGTTTCGGTTTGGGCTGTATCGGCATCTCTTTTCTAAGTTTGGCTATCTTTTTGTCCTTTCAATTTCAATTCTTAAATTCATCAATCAATCTTTTCATTTATGTGTTAGGCCTACATTACCATAAATTAAAGGTATCTTATACTATTATATATGTTATTATAAAACATGCTTTAATTAAGGAGTTATTGATACTTTAAGTGCAAAATGATGATATAAAATCTTGATAAAAAAATACACTTTTAAGTACTAATCAGGTTAAGCCCAAATACAAGTGTTTGGCTCGACTCGAGTTAGGGTATTTGGGTTTTTTGCCAACCTATTATTTCATTCAGTCTAGCTTGTGAATTTGATCAAGTTTCTTTTAAAGGAGTCTTTTTAAACCTCTCAAGGTTTTTTCTAGCAAAAAATATCAAATCTAAAGCTAAAACATTGAGGTTTAATTATAGTTTTATAAAGGGTAATCAAAGCCAATAATGGTGAGAATTAATTCTTGTATCAGTTTTGGTTTAAAAATCCACTATACAAAGAGGGTAGTGTAAAGGAAGAGTTTTCAATACTGTTTTCTAAAAAATTATAAACTTTTCCAAATATCATATTTTTAGGGTTTTTTAATCAATTTAAATTTATTTTAAACTTTGATTTCTTTTCTAAATCCAAAGCTTATATTAAATTTGATTAGTATACCCTTTTTCTTATTTAATTCCTTTTTATTTATGTAGTGGCCCACTCTTGATCCATACTATGTGTATTACTCTAACTTCAATTACATTATCCAAACAATTATTGATATAGATATCGATGTGATCACTATTAAGAACTTTCTCTCTTGTGAGAAGTTTTTCTTAGTCTCCCATGATGGAGTGAAATATAGTGCCCTCATGTCTGTGATATCCACTTTTTTGGATTTCTATCTACCAAGAAGATTGCTGACAAAATTAACAAAATGTTTGCAATTCTTAAGTCAAATATTTTATGAGTTAACCCTAATTATGGATTGTTAAGCTAGTGGTTTAACAAGGAAAGAATTTGAGAGAAAATAGAAGGAAAAAATCAAAGAAGAGAATAGAGAAGAAGAAATGCACTGTTTTATTTTTATTTAATTTATAAGAAATATTTGTTTTCAAATTTATACCTCTGTAGTCTTCAACTATCATGACTAACTAACTCTCTAACTCCCAATTAATTTCAACCAACTAATTAATTGAGCTTAATAATATGAATCACGTGTTTAACATGTTCTTTAGTCTTCAAACCTTGAAAGGTTTTGTAACTGTTACTATCCTTCATTCTAGCTATTAGTGTTTTTTCCTTTCATTCCATCATATATGTCATAACCTCATTTTGGAAAACATAAAATTCAAAAAAGGAAAATGAATGAAACATTAAGGTTTGGATAAAGATAGTACTAATGGGAAACTTTAATAGGTTTTTTTATAGATGTGCAGTGTCGTGGCGAGAAATCCACTCTCATATTAGTATCTAATATAGAAAATATTAGGAGATAAGAAATTCTTGTCTTTTATTAGTAAAATGGAATGAGAGTCGCCACATAATATTTCAATAACTAGAAACCCTAATTGTTCTTTTTTAAAAATAAATTTTAAAGAAAATATTTTTTTCTAGGCCGAGCCTAGCTAGGCCTAATGGCTAGGCTTGACCCAGCAAGCCTAACCGGGTCACTAGCCCAAGCTACTGACCCGGGTGGGCAGATAAAAAAGCATGCTTGAGTTTCCTCACGCGTGTATGCTTACCAGCTGTTCAAGTGAATTATAATTCACTTGAACAGTAAAGAGTAACAATTACTATTCAAGTGAATTATAATACTTGAACAATAACATATAACAATGAAAGAACAAGTGTATGTAATGATAGAAAAATGCAATGTCAAGAGAATGCATGAAGCTTACCTGGTAACTAAGACACACAAAGATGATGATGATGAAACTGCTATGTAGGATTGGTGGTGATTGTTTCTAGGGATGATAAAGATGATCAATGCTGGGTCATTTTTTTCTTGTTTATCTCAATTTTTTTTTTATGTTAGTTCACCGTGTTTATTTTTTCTTAATCCCTTTATGTTTTTCCCCTCTTTTTTCTTTGTTAAGCAGGTTTGCGTTTGTCTTTTCCTTCTGATCTTTATTCTTTTTTCTACTTTCTACTCTCTTTTTAGTTCCTTTTTCTTTCTTTCTTTCTTCTTCCTTTTTTCCTCCTATGTTCTCCCTTGCTTTTCTTCCCTTTTGTTTCTTTGCGGTCGTTCCTTCCACTTTATTTTTTTCTAGTGTAGCTGATTGACACGATAAAAAAATTGATATCTTCTCCCAAGTGCAGGAGTGTCAAAGTAATAAATAACCCAACAAGACCGAGGTCGAACCACAAGGAGGTTAATTGTACAAATTATAAACAACAATTATAAACAACAACAACAACAACAATAATAATAACAGTAATAATACTACTACTAGTAGTAGTAATAATAATAATAATAAAGAAAAAAAAGGAGAAGAAGAAGAAAAAGATGAGAACTTTGAGATGAAATATCAATGTAAAGATTAAATAATGATAATAACAAATGTCAAAGTTAGAGGTTCCACTAATGGTATGTCAAACAAGTATAGTATAAACTCTTATTGTTCAATTGAAAACCACACATAAAGGAGGTTCCAATCAGATTATAGATTGTTAAATGATTACATTAGTCATTTATTCAATTAATGCTAATACTTGTAAATTTCATCAAGCATTCATGATTATAACTTATGTTAACAACAAATCAAGTTCCTTTCATAGCTCAGGTGTCGGTTATAAAAAAATAGATAATAATAAAAATGTAAATAAGTTTGGTTTCGTAGCCTCCCTAACCTAAGCAATTAAGCCTGAAGGGGTGTTTTAACACCTAATACCCTAAAGTCAACTGACTTGGAAGTTATTGGCTCAACGCTTGTTACATGGGTTGGGGAGAAAAGCTTAAGGGAATCAAACATTGCACTATCTACATATTAGTATCTGCGACCCGAGTTACTAAGCTCGTAGGGGTGTCTTAACACCTAATGCCCTAAGACCAACTGGTCTGGGAGTCACTAGCTGAAAGCTCATTACATGGGTTAAAGATGCATGGTGTTTTAAATTATATGTATATAAAAAAAAAGACAAAAATAATAATCCCAACCCAAGGAAGTTAACCTTAAACATTAGAACAAAAATTTTGTTTTCTTTCAAGAAAAGCCCTATAATTATGTGTTGATACATTGAGCATAAAAGAAAGGTTTATGAATATGTTGTTAAGAGGTATTGAGAAGATATATAAATCTAACAAGAGTTTATTTATCTGGATAGAGTAATGGAAGTTAAATGATGAATACCTTGCTTTGTGGAATTTGCAAATTGTTTTTCTACTTTAATGCTTTGATTACTAGGGACTAGTAATAAGCTAGTTGGGGGGGTGATTAGTACTCAAAAGTGCATTTTTATCATGGTTTTATATCATCATTTTGCACTTGAAGTATCAATAACTCCTTAACTAAAGTACGTTTTATAATAATCTATCTAATAATATAAGATACCTTTAATTTGTGGTAAATATCCATTTAAATACAGGCCTATCACATAAATAAAAGGATTGATTGATGACTTTAAGAACTCCAATTGCAAAGGCAAAGAGATGATCAAACTTAGAAAAGAGATGTCGGTGCAATCCAAACCGAAACACTGTTCGGTAATTGGATCATATCTAGAGCTATAGATCTCATATTTAGGTCTACTTTATATGGATGGAAAGGTAAGACATAGGTCTACAACTTTCATATAGAGCCCAAGATCTAAAAAGGCCATTTTCAAGTCCAAATTATTGCAACAACAAAGAAGCCCGAATCTGTCCTCCAGCCCGAGCACTGTTCTGTATTTTGGTCATATCTAGAGTTCTAGAAGTCAAAATTAGCTGAATTTTTTACACAAGAAAGCTGAGATAATTTTATAGAACTTTTATGTTTTCAAATGGCTGTAAGTTACGTCGTCAATGAGATTTTGGGCAGACAAGAAAAGATAAGGATTGTCACCAAGTCAAGGGTTGACCATCTACTCATCAATTAGTCATCAAATCAATAGTTCCCAATTTTGGCCTATAAAAGGAGGCATTTGCCATGCATTTAGGCATCTTGGTGTCCAGATCAAGATCATGCTCTTGTTTTCTCTCTTTGTATTCTTTATGCTTTGTTTTCATTAATATCAAGTTTATGCCTTTCATTTCCTTTCCTTTCTTTAGTTAACTTTTATGTTCTTATTTTGTTTATCTATTTTTCTTTCTTTCATTATGTCTAGCTAAGTTAATTATGTCAAGGTGAAAAGGTTACACTAATGGTGTAAGAATAAGTATGGTATAAACTTAATATGGACTTTAATGTTTAATACTAACATGTTTTATATTTGTTATCTTGTTCACTCTTTAATACTTTGCTTGTTAAATGACTAATCTTGATTTATGTTGTATAACAATTGGTACAACAAATGCTTGGCATTTTCATAGCCCATACTATATGGTATAACCGACACCTGAGCTATGAAAGAAACTTAATTTGTTGTTAACATAAGTTATAATCATGAAAGCTTGACAAAATTTACAAGTATTGGCATTAATTGAATAAGATGACTAATGTAATCATGTTAACAATCTATAATCTGATTGGAACCTCCTTTATGTGTGGTTTCCAATTGAACAAGAAGAGTTTATACTATACTTGTTTGACATACCATTAGTGGAACCTCTAACCTTGACATTTGTTATTATCATTGTTTAGTCCTTACTTTAACATTTCATCTCAAAGTTATCATCTTCTTCTTCTTTATTGTTGTTATTGTTGTTGTTGTTGTTGTTGATATTATTATTATTAGTACTACTACTACTACTACTACTACTACTA